>CAXAQZ010000771.1:134446-164635 GCA_963971145.1 Sussaba pulchella
ATTTCCTCACTGCCCTCAATTCAGTCGGGAGACGTCATTCATTAAACATAAATATGATATAGGATATAGATGTTTAACAGTGCAAAGAAGACGCCATTAATTGAACATGAAGACGATCTGGATTTAGATGTTCGACGATACGAAAGAAAACGTCCTCCGACTTATGTTTAATGAATGACGTCTCCCGACTGAATTGAGGGCAGTGAGGAAATTACCACGATTCAAAAAATTGAACTCATACAAACGAACGATCATAATTCAAACTATGAATAAACTAAGATGACTTCTTGAATTATTTCATCCTTTTTTGTTGTATACTTTTTAGATTCATGAATTTTATTCATGCTTTCTATCAGATTACGTTTTTTGTGTTCGATTTTTACTCCAGCCGGGAGTTTTTTTAAATTTTTTAAATTTATTTTAGATTCATGAATTTTATTCATGCTTTCTATCAGATTACTTTTTTTCGTTCTAATTTTTTTTTGTGTTCGATTTTTACTCCAGCCGGGAGTTTTAAAAATTTTTTTAATTTATTTTATTTCATACTTTTTGAAGATAATTCGATATAATTTTCTCCACGTCCGTCAAAGATTGGAATCATTTAACTCGAACCAGACGTCCATGTCACAAAACAGTTTTCCTACTAGTGTCATAACGTACTGTTGTTTATCGTTTCAACATCGTAAAACGTGGCCACTGTATGGAAATTTGATGTGACAAGACTTTGAAAGTATCGACTAGCTGCGGCACATGCTGGTTGTCCTTGGGCGCAGTTAAGTACAGTCTCAGCGAAATGTCAGCGCATCATGTGATTGTTCAGCGCGGCTCCATGTAGCCATGACAAATTGTCAGCCGATCGTGGAGTCTTGAGGGCGGCTTAATAGAGCCTTAACCAAATCTCAGTGCATTATGGAGATTTCAAGCGCGGCTCTATGTAGCCTAGACCAAATGTCTGTGCATTGTACAGTTTTCAAGCGTGGCTCGACGTAGCCTCGACCAGATATCAACGCATTCCGCTGGTCCTTCCCAGTCATTATAAGTTTTGAATATGTCTTAAGCGAGTAAACGTTGAACGAATGCTGCTTCGACGAGTGAACGTTGAATGAATGCTGCTTCGACGAGTGAACGTTGAATGAATGCTGCTTCGAAAAGGACCTGACTCATATACGAAAAACAATGAAAACAAATATACATATTGTGCATTCCGACAACTCGCTTTCCCTAAAGTTTTGTCAGTTGGAGGATAAAGTAAAAAATTGAATCCGACAACAATTTTTTTCTTTTGAATTGCCAATTCCACCGTGGTAAACAATATCACTGGGCATAACCACATCGTCCAGCTGAACATCCATATTCACGTTTTTCATAATCCTGATAACATTATCATACGTAGAATAAAAAAGAATGAACTCATCAAACAATATCGTTCGTACGTGAAATAAGTTGATGACCATAAATAAAACAATATCACCGGGCATAACGACGTCATCCGACCTAACCTCCACATTCTCATACATCTCAATTTCACGCCCGAATACAAGTATCCAGAATTATTAATATGACGTGCGTGATAAAATCGTCAGTAGATCAATCCTGCTAACTAACTAATTATTGAACGTTAAATGGGAAATGCACTCTTTAAAAAAATATCGTTCATACGTGAAATCAATTGATAAAAAATGTTCACTCTGAATCACGAGGAAAAAAAAACTTCCGTTGAAAGTTCTGTTTCGAGGTTAAAACGATCGACCAATAGCGCTGTCTCTCTCGCACTCAGCGATATCGTCCAGAGCCTTGATGCAAAGCACACGGATACGTTCTACTACACTTACACACGCGCTGTCACAGCTGACGATGCCGTGAAGTCTGCAATGCATGCAGTCGAACCCATCAAAATTGCGATTTGAGAAAAACGTTCGAAAACGCTCAAATTTCTACATTTAATATCTCCGCGAGTTCAGATCTGATCACAAATATTATGGAAGCTAACCCCTCTCTGTGACTTCCGACACCGATGTACATCAATTTGTAAGAAGAAAATCAGTCGTTTGGCCGGTAAAGCATTTCCAACAAAACGCCAATTCACGTTGGTCACGACGAAACACATAACTCCCGTTTTCAGCCGGGAGTTAAAAAGCAAAAACACTGTTTTTACTTTAAGCTTCTGTATCTCCTGAAGTAATGACTGTACAATAATTGTCTGAAAATAATTAAGCAGCTAAAACGAACCTTTTCAAGGTTGTATACCACTCAGAGGCCGCAGTCAAGTGGGCGACTATGAGGATATTGCGCGCTTGTATAGAGAGCGTCAAAGTGACGTAATGCATGAAAACCATGTACGCAATAGTATAATAGACCATGAGATACTGATGACACCAGAGATTTGGTCATCATCCGTTTACAATCGATACGATTTTCCGAGTTATATAGATCGCTTGACTCGATTTTCGCCCGCCATTACACCTCGTCGGTAACCGTTAAACAGATTATGATACTTATAATCAATGAATTCTGACTAATGAACAATATTCATTCGAAGATTATTGAATATTAAAGAAAAATAATTCTGAAATTTACAATGATCGAACATTGATTTTTCGTGCTACAATAACTGCCCGAAATGCAGGTTGAGACGCTGCAACGCTGTACGCTTGTGACAGTGGCACTGCTGGTGTCACGTCATAAGATACCAAGTTTTCAACCTCGGCATAATTTAAAATTGTTAAGGAGTAGGTATAAGTGAGGATAGAAATCGATCACGCGAGACGAAACGTACGATATATTAGGTGGTCAACGTTAGATCATGAGAGAGAGAAACAGAAACCATTAGTTATTATCGAAAAGCAATGATAACCGTGCAATCGTGAAGTGTCAACGGAGCTTCGTACAGCGTAAATAGGTTAGATTTTCACCCACTTACAACAACGTTACCAATAATCACTATACTCGACGCTTGTGTGGCATCAACATACGCCGAGTTTCGGCTAGCCGAACCTAGGCCAATCTTGGGCTCCTCATTGGCCGACCGAACATCGGTTTGCTTTCATCGGGCCTCATATCGGCCGACATTGGCCGACCGAGCATCGGTTTGCTTTCATCGGGCCTCATATCGGCCGACATTGGCCGACCGAGCATCGGTTTGCTTTTATCGGGCCTCATATCAGCCGACATTGGCCGACCGACCATCGATTTGCTTTCATCGGTCCTCATATCGGTCGATCCTCGTCTCTTGCGTTTGTTTCATACTCAATGATTTATAATTAAGGAGGTAGATTTTCAAGAACTATTTACTATTTGCCAGACTCATTTTCGGTTTCGAAATGGAAAGAAATTCATGTCAATTGCATTTAAAGATCTTAACGACTCAACAACATTTGTTACATGAATATAATTATTTATGGATAGAAAACTATACATTTATATATAATTATAATGATCACTTTTTATTTAGTATAATGAATGAGTATTGCTATTTATGTATTCTAATAAATAATTATTATAATATATCATTCTGTTTATTAATTTATTATTAGCTGATTAAATCATTTATTTATACGATTTATTATATGTATGTAAGTAATGTTGTCAAGTCGATAATAACTTTTGAAGTAACGACTTTAGTAGCATGAACTTAACTATATAGTTATAACTAATTCAGCTGCATACATATTAGGCCAGCTTGAAAAAAAAACTTTTTGTTTTCTATCAATCAAAATACATTCACGGCAAAATATCTTCCATCAAGAGAATCGTGTCCAAAAATGAGCCTGATCAAGCCATTTTTAGGGGTCGCGCAAGATTTTTCTAGTTTTCCCGTTTGATTAACATGGGAAGAACGAAAAGTTTCCATTCAAAAAATCATAGCTCCGCCAACTTTATAGGTACATTGATCCGGCTAGTGTTATTTGAAAGCTCTTAAAAACCGCTTAAAATGGCGTGCGGACCTTTGGGATCCCATTGCAACTTCCATCAATAATTTTGTTGTTTTATAAGAAATTATCGACGGAAGTTGCAATCGGATTTCAAAGGTCCGCACGTCATTTTGAGCGGTTTTTTGAGAGCTTTCAAATGGAACTAACCGGATCAATGTACCTATAAAATTGGCGGAGCTACGATTTTTTGAATGGAAACTTTTCGTTCCCTCCATGTTAATCAAATGGGAAAACTAGAAAAATCTTGCGCAACCCCTAAAAATGGTCCGATCGAGCTCATTTTTGGACACGATTCTCTTGATGGACGATACTTTGGCGTAAATGTATTTTGATTGAAAGAAAAAAAAAAGTTTTTTTTTCAAGCCGCCCTAATACATATACACCGATGAAATGTGCTTTTTTCCGTGATTCACGGACATTCATTTATAAAAACTCAAAAACGTATATTTATATAGATATCAATAGGCCTTTACAACGAAAGAGCTGCGCCACTATACTTATAGATACGTTTTCGGGGTTATCCCCGTCAGGACATACACCCCGACCCCCTTTATCACTTGGCCGTTATACCACGATATCCCAAAATAACTTATTGATCATCTATTGCAAACTTTACTTCTCTAATAATTTTTTCATTTCATCAGTGAAGTCTTATTATTTACTAGAAATTTATCTTTCACGGTATATTGAATATTGGTGGCAAGCGGTACTAACTAAATTACATCAAGGTTATGTTTGAAACATTTTCATAATTCATAATGTGAATTGTGGAATTCAAGGCTCGGGCGTCCATCGGGCCATGCATGTTGCCGAGGATCGATGGTAGCGCGAGTATCGGCCGAATGTCGGGCCGATCCGCCCACCCTATGCGGGTAGGTTTATCAATGAAATTTCTACGAGTAAAGTTACTTGCGATCTTATAAATCTGCGCCATAGCACGTGTGTCCTCATGCCACCCGTATTAAATTCCCCAACTTCAACAATAAATATCTCAAGAACTGCACGTGAGAGTGCCTTTTTCTGCGGTTAAATGATGCGGAGAAATTGACGTTTGAGATATGTTAAGAAAATAAAAGTTTCTACGATGGCCCCTGAATGGTATACTACCTTAAGGGGGTACATCTGTGTGGATTGCCGGAAAAGTAGGTGAATTTTGGGAATTATTATCTCAAAAACTATTTGTCTGATTGAATCCAAGTTGGTTTTATTTGAAAGTATATACATTGTGGTATGTTAAAGATTTTTCATGTGAATATATACTGAATGGGAGCGCTGTTATTCTGGCCGGCGTAAAACAACTTTGTGGACGGCACGGTTTGCGGTTCTCACTTTTTCTCGCGGTCGGTTGGTCCGAAACAAAAATTTCAAGAAGATTCTCAAACTGTAACGTCTTGAGCTGTTTGGCACGTAGGATTTTTTCTATTTTATTTTTTTTCACAAAGTGGCGCTTGATTGAAATTGAAATTGACTTTTTAACCTCAATTTTCGACCTTTTTTGGTTGATAAAAAAATAAATAAATTATTTTAAAAAAAAATCCTACTTACCGAACTTCATTGCCTATCCGTGCATATTGTGTCCAAATTTTAAAGGAATCGGTCAATCCGTTATCTACAAAAAAGTGGGAACCGACTTTGAAAAGCGTGTTTCGAGATAAACGCGTTTGAAATTTGGGAACTCGCTATATATTTATATAAAAAATCGTCAACATACCTGAATGTATATGGGGTATTCCTGGGAATATCGGCAACTTCGGACAGTTGGGTCGAAATTTTTGCCCCCCAATTTTTTTCATTAATATGTGTTCAAAATAAAGAGACACCTATTTCGGCGTTTTTTATTTTGAGCCCCCACTTTTGAAAAACAGTCAAATGAAGTTTTTGAAGTATTGACCACATTCGGTCATTCAAATCGATATATCTCAGCAACGGTTAGTGATAACTCAAAAAACCACGGGTGTTTTTTTTCGTTTTTGAACGCTTTATACATTGAAAACATTGACGATTATGTTGCACAAATTCAACAATTATTTATAAACAATTCAAAATTAGAAATGAAATATAACAAAAAATGTACCCTTAATTTTTGAAATGTATTTTTTTTTAATTCCTTGAACAAAAACAAAAATTTAGCCACCTTGAACTTTTTGGGCCGACGCTTCGTTCGGAAGTTATAAATTTTTTTGTCACAAAAAACCCGTAAATTTACGTATTTTATGAGTAAAAATTTGCATGAAAAAAAAGTACCCTTAATTATTGAAATTGATTTTTTTTCAAATTCCTTGGACGAAAAGAAAAATTTTGAGACCCGGCCGGACTTGGGCCGACGTTTCGTTCGAAAGTTATAGCTTTTGTTGTCATAAAAAACCGGTAAATATACGTATTTTATTAGTAAAAAATTGCATGAAGAAAAAAGTACCCTTAATTATTGAAATTGATTTTTTTTCAAATTCCTTGGACGAAAAGAAAAATTTTGAGACCCGGCCGGACTTGGGCCGACGCTTCGTTCGAAAGTTATAGCTTTTTTTCTTAACAACCGGGTAAACATTTACGGGTTTTTTGTGACAAAAAAATCTATAACTTCCGAACGAAGCGTCGGCCCAAAAAGTTCAAGGTGGCTAAATTTTTGTTTTTGTTCAAGGAATTTAAAAAAAAATACATTTCAAAAATTAAGGGTACATTTTTTGTTGTATTTCATTTTTAATTTTGAATTGTTTATAAATAATTGTTGAATTTGTGCAACATAATCGTCAATGTTTTCAATGTATAAAGCGTTCAAAAACGAAAAAAAAAACACCCGTGGTTTTTTGAGTTATCACTAACCGTTGCTGAGATATATCGATTTGAATGACCGAATGTGGTCAATACTTCAAAAACTTCATTTGACTGTATTTCAAAAGTGGGGGCTCAAAATAAAAAACGCCGAAATAGGTGTCTCTTTATTTTGAACACATATTAATGAAAAAAATTGGTGGGCAAAAATTTCGACCCAACTGTCCGAAGTTGCCGATATTCCCAGGAATACCCCATATACTTTCAAATAAAACCAACTTGGATTAAATCGGACAAACGGTTTTTGAGATAATAATTACGAAAATTTACCTACTTTTATTGCAATCTACACAGATGTGCCCCCTTAAGATACGTACATAAAATGGTGTGGAAACATTTTTTTTCCTCGGATAATTTCCATGTGAAAAACCTGCAAAAAATAGCATTTTCCCTTTTTCTAGTAATCTAACCACCATTTTGTGAAAAATTGCAAAATCTGAATCTAAACGTAGCTTTTTTAAGTTAATAGTCTCTTCAATATTCACGCAACTCTCAAGTTGCTGAGATTTTTTTACTTTATGTTCACAGCTGTCAAATGTTTGAATCGAGTGAAAGACCATTCGTTTCGTTATTTTTATCAATCAAAGATATGCGAACAAAATTGGATTACTATACCTCTGCACGAAATTATGCATCTTCTATGAATCAGGACTTTTTTTGGGTTGTGATTATTATAAATAAGGAAAAAATTCTGAAATATGTTGCGCTTCTTGCTGCCACATCCTCTACGATTTAAGACCTGAAAAAATCATTCCTTTGTGGGATTATTCTGGTTTAGACGCACAAAAAAGGGCTATTTTGGTCCATTTTTTTCATCATTTATATATTATATCTGCGAAAAATGCAAAAATAGATCCGGAAAAGAAGGTTATCACGGAATTTTCTATGTGATTTGGTTTCCAAAATGATAACGATCCAAAGCATAAGTTCAAAGTTTGACGATGATGGTATTGAAAACCAGGTCCCAGTGTATCGCTGAAACATCAATAAATCCTATTCTTCTCTAATAGAAGAATATTAAAGTTTATGGACTCGATTTTTTGAAAATAATTTTCAATTTCGAAAATGTCGAAAATTTTCTACGTAACTCGTATGAGTAAGTAGGAAAAACATTTGATTTCCCGATAACAAAATATTTTATTTTAAACTCAATATTAATTAAATAAGTTTCAACTGTTTATGTAATTTATTTCTTACCATTGGATTTCATTTGCAATACTGGTACCATAATTTGGTCACACAAATGCAGCTCAAAACTAATGAAAGAACGTATCGAATCGAAAATGTACGGACGGAACTGCACCCCACTGAAGCGCCCTTTGCGCTCATGGCTCGTCTCGGTCCTCCCTTCACGGATGAGAAAGCAACCGCGGCCGCCGACTCGCGCGATCGTTGGGTCGCCGGCGAATAATGCATGCCTGCACTATTTTCTTAATTACTCAAGAACCCGTCGAGATTTTCATGCTCTTTTAAGCTTAAAATAGGGGTAAGATTGCAACAATTACCGATACCCAATCTTGGATGTGTAAAAAAAATTTTCTACGTTTAGCAGCGAGTTAAAGTCTGCAAAGAAAATTTCACAAAAATCGAAATTTTCTTTTAATGATTTTCACATTCATTCTCGGTATTCTATTCTGGCAATATAATGAAATCACGACAATTCGATTCGAAATTTCATAGGCTTTCTAACGGTGAAAGGAATCAAGTTTTAGCATTTTTTCTCGCGGAGCTGTCATTGCTCAAAGACAGAAGTGATTCCGGGCAGCGCGCGAGGTTAGTGTTTTGATAATTCTGAGCGGTAGTGTACATAAAACGACTATTTTTTATTTATTTTAATCACTTCTTATACACAAAAAACAGGCAAACGTGACTCCTCGAAAAGTAGATATTTTGCTGGTGGCGTTGATGTTTCGATAACGGCTCGTCTAAAACGAAAAAATCGAGAATATTTAGATTCAGTATGACTGTGGCTCCCGCGTATTTTATGGATATTATCATTTATTGATAAATGATAAAATCGCGGAGATATGAAAAAAAAGAAAAACGAGGTTTTATTGCTGTCGTTGGCCAAAAAAAAGTAAAAATCGAAATTTTAATACGGTTATAGAATGCGCTGAAGCTATTTATGTGTAGAACATGTGGTTAAAATTTTATAAGGATCGGTTCAGTGGTTCGGGAGCAATCACTGTCGCCGACCGAAAATACGTTGTTTTGGGAAAAACGCGTTTAGAGTTTTTTGTAACGAAACATTAGAAAAAAGTCTTACCCCAACTCAATCCGCGATGCCTGCACTATGGAAAATGCCTTATGCCTCTCCAAAAAATTCATGTTCTTTAACTCTAGCTTTCTTCTGCTTTGTTCGGGCCTCTTTGGAAGATTGAAAGCTGCGGCGATTAACTAAGCGCACACGCCCGTCATCGGGCTTTTGGCGAGATTGACGGCGATCGGGCCGAGTTTGATGCCCATGAAATCTATTATCTACATTGTTGGGTCAAATCCTTCATGCAAAATGTAAACTGCTATTTAACAGGCAGTTTCAACTTTTTTTTGCCATTAAATATGTGTTTAGGTGCTATACTCCAAACACAGTTGTTGAAACTTTCGTTGTTATTTTGTGTCCGTCCACCTATACACCTTTCAAGCAACTTCATTTTGGTTTAATCTTCATAGATTGGTTTTAAAACTTCTTGAACACTTTGAGCAAGAACAGGAGAGTCTTTATTAGACAAAATCCGGGTCGGCCGAGCATATTAGACAGAAGGCAGGTCGAGCGTAAACATAAAACATAAAAAAATCACTTTTCCAGGTCTTTAACTGTTGGGTATGTAGCAGCAAAAGGCGGAGCGCATTTCGGATTTTTTTTATATTCATAAAAGTACAACTCGAAATAAACAAATTTAACAATTTGAAAAAACTCTCGATCGCTGAAGTTGTCTTGCATAATAAATCTATCTATCTATCTTCTTCTATATCTATAAGAATAGAGGCTTATATGTATCTCCTCGATTGCCTCCTAAACCATCGATCCGATTGCGATCAAACTTTGGTGAGTTGTTGTGTGCACGGCCGTAAACGTTCCTAAAAAAGAATTTCTTCGAAAATCAACCCCTAAGGGGGTGGAATGGGGTGAGGGTGTTCGTAACCATTGTTCCTGTACATCTCTTGAACGGCAATAGATAGAGAGTTAACATTTTGCATCGAGGATCAGGTCACACAGTAGGTAATCATTAAAAAAGAATTTTTTGAAAATCAACCACTACGGGGTTGGAATGGGGTGTGGGTGTTCGTAACCAATACTACTGTATCTCTGGAACGGCAATAGATAGAGAGTTGACATTTTTCATAGAGGTTCGGTCACGCAGGAGGTGCTTATTAAAAAAGAATCTTTCGATAATAGCCCCTAAGGGGGTGGATAGGGGGCTTGGCATTTGTAACCATTATTACTATATTTTTGGGACGGCAATACTTAGAGAGTTGATATTTCGCATGACAGTTCGCGACGGACAGTACCCGATAACGGAGAAAAGGTTTTAAGATTGACCGACCGTGTGTTAAATCTTTTTTTATACGGGAGAGACGGGACGGGACGGAACGAGAACCGAGCATGTTGATTGTCAAATTTCAAGTGCAAATCGACATCTACACTGGGAGAAAAATCGAATAAAAAGTTCTGAGAAAACACATGAAAAATTCCTAAGCGGCTCTGTAAACCTGCGGCATCTCGTCGGTTCCTTAAAAAATGAATTTGGCTGAATAATTTTTCAGTGGCGTCTAGTGAAAATTGCAGTGCCACGTAGACATGACAGCGTAAAAACTTCTCATTCTCACGCTTGGTATTAGATGAATTAATGGAAACATTATTTTAAGGAAATAATTAAAAGGATTAAATAAATACGATGTTTTTAATAAACCTTTATTAATATCGCACAAATCTATGGACAATTTAAGATTACCACAAATTTTTCGGAATTTTTTTTCCATTCATGGTTATTGAGATTGAAAATCAACGGAACTAACCACCAGTATTGACAAGCAATCGCGTTTTTTCTTTCCGTGCAGTCATGAACACATCTCGGATCGTATCGGATGTTACCGGAGACGTCCGGTAGCCGGGGACACACGTCAACTATTTTATTTCGTCAAAAATTGCGAAGCAGTGCACTGTAATTTGTAACAACAATAAAATAAATTTTACGCGCCATCCATGATTTTTTGTATAAAATCTCGTTATATTTTACATTGTCTGAAGGAATTACTGTGGAGTAGCTTAAAATTCATTGGACGGAATAGAATAATTCTACCGACGTCCGTTTTTTTTTCGACCCTTTATAATAAAAACACACAGAAAAAACAGCATGGACCAAGATTACAGTGCTAACTTAGTAGTTTTTCATAGATTTTTCTCTCAGTGTATATAACTAACTTCCCATGTAGGAAACGCCAAGACTCAATACCCGGCCGAGCCTTGGCTAGTGGTTGGGTCACGACACTCGGCCGATTATACGTAATCAGTGCTGGGCCGTTACTGGTTGAGTCTCAAAAGCCGTACCTCCCCGAGGACTTACGGTTGTCGTTACTGCGCCAATACTGGTGCAATACTGGGCCATTTCCATGTAGCCAGTATCGAGACTTACAACATGGCCGAGAATTGACCAGTACATGGCTCCCGATAATCGGTCAAGTATAGGTAACCGGTACAGAGCCAATACTGGGTAAGTCCTGAAACCCGTATCTCTTCGAGGATGTACGATTGCTGTTACTGTCTCAATACATAGATGTCGACGCGACGATATCGTTAAGAATTTTCTCAATCGTGCAAGTGGCAAGTATAGCGACGGATGATGCACGCGTATGTATAGCCCGTAACTATTTATCCATAATTTGTCATTTAATTGATTCAAATAAAATAATTTCAATATTAAATAATGAACAATATTTTTCGAAAATTTTTTGGAAAACGAAATATTCAGCAGTAATTTTAAAAAATAACAGGAAAAACAGTGTTTACAAAAAAGAATACAATACTTATAGAAAAACGTGTTAAAAGATAATTTTAGAAGATCATAGTAAACCGTGTCGAAAATAATTCGAACATAATAATCGGAAAAACCTGTTGAGTAGTAATTCAAACAAATTATTAAAAAATGAATTTCAAAAAATTAACTAAAAAAAATCGTTCTAATAATTAAAAAAATTGAAGGTTCACCGTTTTTTGTAAAAAATTGTAATTCAACGACAATAGAAAATTGCGAACGCAACCCGTTAATCGGCTATCTGGGACTCGAATCGCAACAAAATAAAAATAAAAAACGACGTTTCGCTTGTTCGGTCTCTGCCATAACGCCAAGAAAAACATCGCTATTGGCGCCCGCTAAGGTGCGAAAAAGAACGAGAAAAACATATCGCACATCGCTTTACGCGTAAGCGCCCGTTCTCTCTCCCCAATTCGTTCTCTCTCACGGACTCATGGCGGCTCGCATGGTAACGCGGTGCAGCTACAATGTTCGGCGTAGCTACGACCACCGCCCTCCCCCTGCCTCAAAGACTTTCTCGGCGTTCGCGAAGCCAGCATGTAAATAAAGAAAAAATGCGTTCTTTGTTAACGCTTTTGGACGGTACCGTTTGAAAAATATACGGAAAAAGAGCACTGCCCCTCTTAATTCCGCAACTGCTCCGCATCCGAAATTCCGCATCTAGAAATCAGGATTTCTAGAATAATTCTAGGTGTTACAGATTTCTAGAAATCAATCCTACAAATTTATTCTTCCGTTCCAGTTTATCCGCTTGCCCTATTATATCTTTTTTCGACTCTGTTGTGCTCTCGCTGGCTCTCTCTCTTACGCGCGCTGGCAGCCAGCTGCTAGCCCACTTTTTTCTGCCGTCTCTCTTCTACTCGCGCTCATTGCGGCGGCTCGACCCCACTCTAACCACGGACCGTGCGTAGTGCGAGCCACGACGCCAGACACACGCACACACGCGCGTGCAGGGATGCACACACACACGCACGGACGCGCTCCGCGCGAGGAAGGGGGGGGCAGAGGCACGCACGGACCCACACCCGCACACGCGCGCACACTCGACTCGTAACCCAACGGTCAAACCCCTTTATTCCATGATACCTCTGATGGCTCGATAATTCTCGTAACTGCTATCCCAGATGTACCTAATAGGAAATAAAAGTGAAGCTATTTCATATAGTCAGATTGGTGTAGTGGTTAAAGCGTTAGGTAGTTAGGTAGTTACGTAGCTTAGGTAGGTAGGTAGTCCCGTCGGTCGCGGGTTCAAACCCCGTACCTGCCACTTCGCGAAAAACGAAGGAAATTTCTGAACGATTTTTTTTCAAATTTATTTGTCGAATAATTGATTAAATATCACCGTATAAAGTCTTGAGGCAAAAATATTTACCCTGATAAAAATAACTAATTTTTATATTAATTCTAGTTCGGTAGACGCGAAGTAGCGGCTATAGCAATGGGGCAAGACCGACCGCCATCGCTAGGACAAGACCGACCGCCAGTGCTGGACCCAAGTCATCATCATTGATTAACATGGGAAGAACGTAACGTTTCCATTCAAAAAATCGTAGCTCCGCAAATTTCATAGCTACGTTGATACCGTAAGTTCCATTTGAAAGCTCTTCAAAAACCGCTCAAAATCGCATGCGGACCTTTGCGATCCGATTGCAATTTCCGTTGATAATTTCTTACGAAAAAACAAAATTTAAAAATGATTAATAATAATACTAATTATTATTATTATTAGGGGTGGAATGGGGTGTGGGCGTTTATGACAACTGCTGCTGTATCTCTGGAACGGAAATAGATAGAGAGTTAAAATCTTGCATTGAGGTTCGGGTCACACAGTAGGTGTTCACTAAGAAAAGATTTTTAGAAAATAAAATCCTGAGGGAATAAAATGAAGCGTAAACGTTTGTATGGAAAATCGTATTCCTGCCGTCTCCTCTTTGTGCGGATCGTCGTATACTGTCTCTTTCTTATTGTTTTCATTGTGGTTCGGTGGGAGTCAACGGCGAATGGGGGCGATTGGAGGAGGGGGTAGACGGTCTGGTCGCCGGTTTAAAGCCGAAATCTACGCGGACGAAGTCGCGGGTAAAAGCTAGTAAGCTTATAAAAAAATTAAAAAAGGATGAAATAATTCTCGACAACGTCTTAGTTCATTTATAATTTGAATTCTGACCGTTCATGTTTGTATATTCTTCATGGCTCATATAAAACCTTCAATTCAGTCGGGAGACGTCTTCTACCGGCTCATCAAACCCTCATATTGCATAACATCTTACTGTTCAATTGATAATTTCTCCCGACTGAAAATTGGAGGTGTCATAAGAGTCATAAAGAATATGTAAACATGCATAATTCAAACTATTAATGAACTACCACAATGTCGAGTATTATTTCATCCTTATTAAATTTTTATATAAGCTCATTTATTATGCAAGTCAACTTTAGCAGTCGGGAGTTTTTTTATTTTTAAACTTGTTTACTTTTACAATTTTTAGAGAAGATTATTTGCATGAGGCCAAGCGTATGTAGTCTGCAGCCGTGCTCGATTCGCTGCAGGCCTTACAATTCGCAAGTTGGTGGATGGGAAGAAATTATCCTCACGGTGGAAAAGCATTCAAAGAATTGGAACGGAGTCTTGGTGGTAATAGTAATATTCTAATTTAACGGTTTTCCATCTATGTATTTCAAGACAAAAAAAAGATCATTTAACATATATATATATAAATACATTTATCGAGCACTGGGGAAAACAAATATACATTGATGAATACAGCGAAAACGAGAAATCCACTGCAAGCGTTAGATGTGGGATCGAGACCCGGTCTGATAAATTTAGATAAAATCGTAACGACAGAAAAATTAATTGGAAAAAATATATAAATACATTTATTGAGCACTGCGGAGAACAATCATACATTAACGGATACAGCAAAGAAACGAAAATCATTGCAAGCGTGACATGTTGACCGGATCCGATGAATTCTGAAAATAAACACAGCGAGAAGGAAAAATCATCGCAGGCATGGGATGTAGAATTGAGACCGCGTCAGTGAATTCTGAAAACGAAATAAATCCACCTGGCTGCAAATATACTTATATAATTATTATTTTTATTTGTTTTGATAAATTCTAATCTTTACACCGAAAAACTTTTGAGTTGCCGCGAGGTTACTTGTGGTTGAACAAGAAGGAACTCTCATGTACTATACATGCGAACGAGTACAGGGCCGACGAAACCCTTTCCTTTCGGATGGGTAGTACAGCGGCTGACGGTTATCGTGAATACCTATTGTGGCTTAATTCTTTTTAGATAGGGAGGACGTACCCACCTCTTCCGTCAGCCCTGGACAACGATCGCAGAGGCTCCGAAGTCGGCCGATTCACATCGATTGTGGGACATGCTGTATTTTCGAAATTGTTTAATATTTTTGTACATTAAGAGTCTTTGCAAGTTTACATTCGGTCATATTTAAAATAACCCCACGCTGAGTGCTAAATATCCTAGAACCGATGTACTAAAATTTGTCAGCAGAACATTAGCCGTTTGGACGATCGCCCTCAAAGAAAATTTTACGCCTTCTCGCGGTAGTCGGTGAAACCTATAACTCCAGGCTTTGCCCGGCGGGCAGTCGGGAGTTGAAAAGTCCTGATTCATAAAAGATGCACAATTTTTTGCAGAGTGCGGTAGTATTACTTAGAAGGCTATGATAGATCGATAGAAGACAGCCGAGCGAGCGTTACCACGAAATGCTTTGAAATAATAAACAGCGGTGCGAAAGTTTTTGTTAAGGAAGATCAGTCGAACGGAACGGACGTGTTGTTTAATTAATACAGAAACTGTTTAATAAATGTGCACGGACTGATTTATCAACCGAATCCTGATGACAAATTGTCAAGAGTACGACAATCATTTTCAGAAGTGGAATATACTCGAAAAGTATATCCGGAAATCGAAATTTGGACGGGAATCCGGGATTCGTCGTCGATGGTCGATAAAAGCGGGTTTTTCGATCAGAATTACACAATAACGTGCGGTCGTTGATTGTGAAGTGTTTGTAGTGATTTCAGCAACGTGGATTTAAATCCAGAAAATACGAGTGTCTTCAAGCGAAAACGAGGTCGCCCGAAGAAAGTGACGATTGAAGAACTAAACGTTGACGACATTTCAAAACAAATATCGATCATGTTGCCGCGTACACCAACTAGAGCAACGATGTCTCCGGAAGACAAAATCGAAGCAAACGAAGATCCACCAATTGATGAATCTAGAACGGGACATTCACGACAGCTATTCGTGGATTCTCATCGGAATAAAATTGATTTCGAGGGACTGATTTTGATGAATAGTCAACGACGAAGCTTTATGGATCTTTCAAATGTTTTGCCGAATTTCGATCCCATTAACGATGGAGCCGATATTAATCGATGGATCGACAAGATGGAAGAGTATGCTGAAATGTATACGTGGGATGATTTGGCGACGCGCCATTATGCGTTAGCGAAATTGCAAGGAGTTGCGGGAACATGGAAAGATAGTCTATAAAAAGTAAATAGAACGTGGACCGACTGGAAGTTTGTTTCGAAACGCACCTTCATATCGGAAGAAACCGGAACGAGAGAAATTTTGGAGGCTCAGAATTACAAGTGGAAATCGAATGAAAATATTATAGAATATTTTTATGAGAAACTGTCGAAATGCAATCGAGCACGAATGCAGAAGCGTGAAACAATCGAGTGACTTGTCGATGGACTCAACAACGATCAATATCGAGCGTATCTGGGACCGCTTTCAAGATATTCGGAACCAGCAGAACTTCTACCGGATTAGAAGAGCGGAAGCAACTTTATTCGGAGCAGTACACGGACGACGTTGGAACCGACATTCGCAAGAAAAGAAAGCCAATGCTCCAAGTGTCAACGCACGGGACACACGGCGAGATTCTGCCATAAGGAGGAAGCGGGAAAGCCACAGAAATTAACGTCGAGTCGACCATCAACAGCGAATAGAGAAGTTGTATGTTTTAGATGTAACGAGGTAGGTCATTATGCACTAGACTGCAAATCGGGCGAAAAGAAAAAGGCGCGACCAAATCAAGGTAACGAGGGCGATAGAATTTTACATATTGAGGGAAATTCGCACGCAACATTTTTCAAAACCGCGTCGATAAATAACAAAGAAATTCGTTGTTATGTTGATTTGGGCAGCAGTGTCACGATAATGCGAAAAGAAAATGCGGATAAACTACAACTGTGATATTTCGAAAACGAGTTTAAACCTTTGACAGGTTACGGCGGCGGAGAGGTTACTCCGATTCGGGTTATGACGGTCAATCTTGCAATAGACGGGGTCTCTGTCAAATGCGACGTATATATCGTTCCGAACGAATCGCAAATCGTTCCTCTTTCGGTCGGACATTCGTTCATGGAACAACTAAATGTTCATATTTTAAACAGTACCGGAACATTGAATATCTCCGATAATATTCGGGATTTATGTGAAATCGAGGTGTCAAAAATAAATAAGACCAAACTGGTGTCTGTCGATGAAATCGTTATACCAAGGAACTATTTGGGGCACATAAATGTTGTGGGTGATATTTGCGAAGATGATTTGTTCGTAGAGGGTTACATCCAAGAATGTGGAGATGTCGTTCCGCGATGCATCGTTAGCACGAACGAGAAAGGCGAGTCTATGATACCTGTCATGAATCTGGGTGAGAAAGAAATTAAAGTAAATAAAGGTCAAACCGTGTCACGAGGTGAAATCTGTGAGGAGAGGGAGTACATGCGAGAGATCAACTCGCAAGAAATTAATAAAGACGAGATCGACTCTGATTTAAACGAAGAAGAGCATGAGAAGTTGACCTTGCTCATGAACGGATATCGAGAGGTAGTTTCCAAAAACGTACATCAGATGGGAAAAACGAATATTTCTGAAATGGAAATGGAATTGTCGTCGGAAAAGCCTGTTTATTATAGGCCGTATCGCCTATCGTATCATGAAAAAGAGCAGGTGAAAGACATGATTACTGATTTAAAAGAAGCCGACGTTATCGAGGATAGTTCATCGCCGTACGCGAGCCCGATTTTATTGGTTCGAAAGAAAAACGGGGAAGTTCGAACGTGCGTAGATTATAGGGCGTTAAATAAAATAACGGTGAAAGATAAATCCCATGCCGTTAATCGACGACCAAATCGATAGGTTGAGGGGTCATCGGTACTTTACGAGCTTGGATTTGTTCAGTGGGTATTACCAGGTGCTTGTACCGAAAGATTCGAGACCGAAAACCGCGTTTGTCACGCCGAATGGGCATTTTCAATTTAAACGAATGCCTTTTGAGTTGTGTAACGCACCGGCGATTTTCCAAAGGATGATTAATACCATTTTCGGGAATTTAAATGCAGATTTAGCAATGACTTATCTGGATGATATTATTTCAGCTTGCGAATCTTTCGAAGAGGGAATCGTTAAATTAGATAAAGTAATCCGATTACTGATTTCAGCAGGATTAACTGTGAATTTAAAGAAATGTCATTTCTTCAAGGACAAGATAGAATATCTGGGATTCAAAATATCGCAGTCGGGAATTGAGCCAGGTACTCGGAAAGTAATTGCGATAAAATAGTTCCCAGTTCCGACAAACGTGCGCGCAATGCGAAGTTTCGTCGGACTAGCAAGTTTTTTTCGACGATTCGTAAAAGGCTTTGCCGTAATAATTAAGTCACTAACGGATTTATTGGCAAAGAATGCGTCGTTTATCTGGGGTGTAAATGAGCAGAATGCATTTGAGGAAATTAAATTGAAACTAACGTCGAGACCGATATTATCAATTTACAATCCCAAAGCCAAAACCGAGGTCCACACCGATGCGAGCCAATACGGCTTAGGAACAGTATTGTTTCAACAACAAGGGGATAATCGATCCCACCCGGTCTGCTACTATAGCAGAAAAACGACGAAAGATGAAGCCAAATACCACTCTTTTGAATTAGAGGCATTAGCTATCGTATGTGCTTTGGAGAAATTTCGAGTGTATTTAATCGGGGTTGAATTTGTGATCAAAACGGATTGCAATAGTCTCAAACTTTTAGAAAGTAAACGCGATTTAAATCCCCGAATCGGTCGATGGTTCATCAGGTTATCGGAATTCAACTATCAAATCGAACACGTTAAAGGCGAACGAAATGTAGTGGCTGATGGTTTGAGCCGATTTCCTGTCGAACTGGAGGAGGAAACACCGATTGGAGGACTACCGATTTTAGGGAGAAACATAAACTCAAACTGGATAGCAGCAATGCAACGGTCGTGTTCGGAAATTTTGGAAATCCGAAACAAATTAGAAGAAGGAAATGCAGAGAGACGCATAAAAAATTCAGCATGGTCAATGCGCGGGTTTATAAAATAACGAAAGGACGATGGAGATTATTTGTACCGAAAGAATTACGAAACGAAATAGTGGCGATGACTCACAAGAGTCTTGCTCATCTCGGGATTGACAAGACGTTGATGAAATTAAAAGAAACGTATTACTTTCCAGGAATGCGCGAATATGTGACGACGTACATAAATCGATGTATCAATTGTTTATACTATAAACCATTGGCCGGTAAGAAACCAGGGTATCTACGTCCAATTGAGAAGGGAAGTATTGCATTTAAAACTATTCACATCGATCATTTAGGACCACTCGTCAAAACAGAATCAGACAATAAATACGTATTAGGTGTGCTGATAGCGAATACGTTTTATTGGAGGCAGTGAAAACCACGGGTTCAGATGAAACGATTGGGAGATTACGCCAGTGGATATCACACTACGGGAAACCAAAAAGAATCATAAGCGATCGAGGCGCGGCTTATATTTCGAAAAAGTTTGAAGATTTTTGTCGCGAATTGGAGATTATACACGTTAAGATAGCTGCGGGAACACCGCGAGCGAATGGTTAGATCGAAAGGGTGAACAGCATTATAATAAATTGTTTACCAACTATAACGCAAGATTTGGAAAATAGTGATTGGGACGAAAAATTATATGATTTACAATGGGCAATTAACAATAGCACCCATAGAGTGACCAAGAGAACACCTGCGGAAATTGTTTTCAATAATAAATCGATTGGTCAAGGAGATAGTCTACTGACAAGAGAGATAAGGGAATTGAACGAACAAATAGGAGCGGAGTTAAAAGGAGAAAATGTATCCGATTTGTTAGAAAAGAATAAAAATAAACTTTGCGAACAATTTAACAAAAAACGAACGGAAGGGAAAATATTAATACCAGGACAATTGGTATTAATTCGATACGATTCACCAGCAACTGGTGAAAGTAAGAAGTTGACCGAAAAATATCGGGGTCCATATGAGGTCGTAAAGGAGTTAGGGAACGATAGATATCTGATCCAAGATATTGAAGGTGAACAACAGAGTAGACGATTTTATAAGGGAATCACAGCGATAGACCGTCTGAAAGTAATACCTAAAGGAGAGTGAAACTGTGGGCGAAATGTATTTCGAAAAATGTAAGCAGTGAATGGAAATATTTGAAAATTGTAAGATTGTGTAATTTAATGTTAAAAAAAAAGATACCCGTCGAGGACGACGATTCAGCAGGATGGCCGATTACGGTAGTATTACTTAGAAGGCTATGATAAGATCGATAGAAGACAGCCTAGCGAGCGTTACCACGAAATGCTTTGAAATAATAAACAGCGGTGCGAAAGTTTTTGTTAAGGAAGATCAGTCGAACGGAACGGACGTGTTGTTTGATTAATAAAGAAACTGTTTAATAAATGTGCACGGACTGATTTATTGACCGAATCCTGACGACAAATTGTCAAGAGTACGACAAGAGATAAAGTGATTAAAATTTTTGTAAATATTTTTTGTTGATGAAAATGCCGAAAAAAAAATGATCCTTTACTCGAATTAAACAATTGACAGCTGTGGACTGTTCTGTTGCTATGGAATATAAACAGATTATTAACTACCAAAGCTACGTCCAGATTTAAGAATCCGTCATTTTTCACATAATGAAGGCCTTCGAATGGGGGTATTCGAAGAAAAAAAAATTCCGAAAATTTCACATACGCATTCAAAAGTGGATCATTCCAGCTCCTTAATCGTATTTAGCCAATTATTGCACAATCATTACTTCAGGAGAAATCGGAGCTCGAAGTGAAAAAAGTATTTCTACTTTGACCGTAAGTAACTCGGTCAAAAAAAATCTGACGGCAATAAATAAAAAAGGATTTCTTTTAAATGAACAAGTTTCAAACACTTTCAGTACATTTTTCGAAAAAAAACTCTACACCGTGCACCTTCGCAAGATTTCACAAAATTTTTGGAATTTTTTAAATTTGTTGTCACTTATTATTTATTATTATTTTTTGTCACAGAGCGACAGAGCATGAAAATAGTACATTGTGTATTAAGGGCGGAAACTATGCGATTCCGCCGAGCGTGAAGTTGCCTCCAGAGCGGAGCGAGGGTGGCGCCGCACGAGGGGGAATCGCCTTCCGCCCGTGGTGCACACCGTACTTTTTGTCCTACCCTTGTTGAAAACAAGGGGTTTCAGGGGGGTGAAGCCCCCTTGACTGGACCAAATGCAATTTCTAACTTTGTATGAACAAGAAGGAAAGCAAACATGGAATTTTTTATTTTCCCGGAAAATAAAAAATATCCCCTCTCTATATTCTCTTCTGAAATAAAATGGAAGGGTTTTTGACACCGGTGACGTCAATTAAAATTGCAATTATATACTCGGATCTTTTCGGCCCGCTGGCAGAGTGCGTTGGAAACGGCCACTTCCCGCCGGTAGCACATGCACGAAACGTCGCGTCTTCAACGGGGTCGGACAAAACAATTATTAAGGTTGTTGACCGTCGAAATGAAAGTTATGTCAGGCTTTTTAAATTCATACAGCACATAGATTCATTTTGTCTGCACGAACTGGAAAAAGATCAAATCCGATTACAATGTTTGTTTTAAAGATATTGAACATTAAATTTTGTACGAAGTATCATAAAAATGCATTGCTTATATGGCGAAAAACATCACCGGCCACATTTAACGACTTATGTCTCTTGTATGAGTAATGCCAGCTTTATGGAAAACTAATATAATATTGTACAGAGTATGAGGATAACGATCGTGTAAACGTATTGCAGGATTACAAGTGAATTCGCAGAGAAATCTCGAAAATACTAGACAAATCTCTGAGAAAATTATGCAAAGCAAGGTGGCTTCTTGAAAATTTGACAACGCTGGATGCGCTGCGAGTGGCACGAGCGGAAGCCATGGAATGCCTAAAAATCGAAAACATATACGGGGCGACGTACTTTCTTACTCTCATGTAATAAGAAATTTATTGAACTATTAATCTTTCATTAAATAGACTTAATAAACATTGATTGTTTACCATAATAACCATTTGTAATCGTTCGGTAATGAATAAATTTATTGTCTTCATAAATTCAGTACCACGTTCTAATATTTTATTATTGACGATACATGTACGGTGAGTTTAACAAATCGGTGAGAGCAACAAATCTAAATAATATCTGCAAGAAAATCCAACACAGTACCTATCACTTTCAACGATTTCGTGGCCCGGGCTCTTCCGTCTATTTCCTCCGAAAGTAAGGCCCTAATGCCGGTCTCCCCCTCTGAAGAAAACGTATCAATCAACAAACCAAAGTTTTTTTTTTTGCCGCATTTGGAAGAGTAATCCTTTGATTGTAAACACGAGCACTCACATATCGCCCTTTCCAATAAAATCTTTTTGGCGTATTAGCCGAATTGCCTGGTACGTTTTCCGAATTTGACATTTCAAGTTGACATTTCAACTAAAGAAAAAACAACATGTGGCATACATAGCTACTCGAGATGCTGCCAAACTTCACAGTATACTGGCGACGTTGCAAGATTTCGTTCACTTTTATACCATAATATATTTATACCATAATATAATATACCATAAGTTAAAAGAGAATGATATATATTATTTATTCAATAGAATTGAATTCTAGATAATTGTTTCGTATGAATAAAAATTAACGAATATCCGATGCTCAAGAATTATCACGTGATGCCACATTCCAAAACATTAACATGTGATTATCGGTACGAGTGGTAGTGATGACGTCACGCAATGTATAAGCATAGGAGACTCCCCTGTTCCCTCTACCCGCGCGAGAGACGCGGTTATCAACCTTAAACCCCTCCCACGTAGGGTGGCCAGATCGGCCCCTGATTCGGCCGAAGCTCGGGGCCGATACTACTGATGCTCGCAAACATTATAGGCCCGATGTTGGTCTGAGGCCTGGATGATAACACCGGTCCGATTATCGGGCCCGATCGAGGGCGATGCTCGCTGCCAATAGTGGTTCGATTGTGAATCGCGGAATTGGCTGATTTATGGCTAATAATGAATAGGGAAATCAATTATATATTATTTATTAAAAAATAACTTATTATAGGATATACATTTTCACACAAAGTAAAGTTGACAGAATTGATTGACATTTTTTTTTTGAAAGTCGCCCGAGATTCCGATTTGTTCTTCGTGAGAATCGCCGTTGCGGGGTTTGAACCTTAGACCTACGGAACCTGCCTACCTACCTAACCTATCTATCTACCTCAATACCGACTTGGCTATACTGACTTTCGTGATTTACCCTACCATTTTATTCCATGATACGTTCATCTAGGATTCAATCACAAGAATATTTATTTCATTACTCAGTCATCGAAATAGGCAAGTCGTGTCCTGGATATGTATGAGGGAGTCCATACCAAATCGACAAGGTTTTTCCCTGACCCCTTTTGATTCCGCTGATTATTTAAAGCATTTTTGTACCAACCAAATAGAGTTTTCACGATTTTTTTCCAATTTTGCTTCCTCATAAAGGAAGTTTTGTGACGGTCCGAAATTTTTTTTTCGAGATTTTGATGTCAATAGGTTCAGAATGTCCTAAAACATCCAGAAAACACATTCGGAAAAAATGTCCGGATGTGTGTGTGTGTGTGTGTGTGTGTGTGTGTGTGTGTGTGTGTGTGTGTGTGTTCGTGTGTTCGTGTGTTCGTGTGTTCGTGTGTTCGTGTGTTCGTGTGTTCGTGTGTTCGTGTGTTCGTGTGTTCGTGTGTTCGTGTGTTCGTGTGTTCGTGTGTTCGTGTGTTCGTGTGTTCGTGTGTTCGTGTGTTCGTGTGTTCGTGTGTTCGTGTGTTCGTGTGTTCGTGTGTTCGTGTGTTCGTGTGTTCGTGTGTTCGTGTGTTCGTGTGTTCGTGTGTTCGTGTGTTCGTGTGTTCGTGTGTTCGTGTGTTCGTGTGTTCGTGTGTTCGTGTGTTCGTGTGTTCGTGTGTTCGTGTGTTCGTGTGTTCGTGTGTTCGTGTGTTCGTGTGTTCGTGTGTTCGTGTGTTCGTGTGTTCGTGTGTTCGTGTGTTCGTGTGTTCGTGTGTTCGTGTGTTCGTGTGTTCGTGTGTTCGTGTGTTCGTGTGTTCGTGTGTTCGTGTGTTCGTGTGTTCGTGTGTTCGTGTGTTCGTGTGTTCGTGTGTTCGTGTGTTCGTGTGTTCGTGTGTTCGTGTGTTCGTGTGTTCGTGTGTTCGTGTGTTCGTGTGTTCGTGTGTTCGTGTGTTCGTGTGTTCGTGTGTTCGTGTGTTCGTGTGTTCGTGTGTTCGTGTGTTCGTGTGTTCGTGTGTTCGTGTGTTCGTGTGTTCGTGTGTTCGTGTGTTCGTGTGTTCGTGTGTTCGTGTGTTCGTGTGTTCGTGTGTTCGTGTGTTCGTGTGTTCGTGTGTTCGTGTGTTCGTGTGTTCGTGTGTTCGTGTGTTCGTGTGTTCGTGTGTTCGTGTGTTCGTGTGTTCGTGTGTTCGTGTGTTCGTGTGTTCGTGTGTTCGTGTGTTCGTGTGTTCGTGTGTTCGTGTGTTCGTGTGTTCGTGTGTTCGTGTGTTCGTGTGTTCGTGTGTTCGTGTGTTCGTGTGTTCGTGTGTTCGTGTGTTCGTGTGTTCGTGTGTTCGTGTGTTCGTGTGTTCGTGTGTTCGTGTGTTCGTGTGTTCGTGTGTTCGTGTGTTCGTGTGTTCGTGTGTTCGTGTGTTCGTGTGTTCGTGTGTTCGTGTGTTCGTGTGTTCGTGTGTTCGTGTGTTCGTGTGTTCGTGTGTTCGTGTGTTCGTGTGTTCGTGTGTTCGTGTGTTCGTGTGTTCGTGTGTTCGTGTGTTCGTGTGTTCGTGTGTTCGTGTGTTCGTGTGTTCGTGTGTTCGTGTGTTCGTGTGTTCGTGTGTTCGTGTGTTCGTGTGTTCGTGTGTTCGTGTGTTCGTGTGTTCGTGTGTTCGTGTGTTCGTGTGTTCGTGTGTTCGTGTGTTCGTGTGTTCGTGTGTTCGTGTGTTCGTGTGTTCGTGTGTTCGTGTGTTCGTGTGTTCGTGTGTTCGTGTGTTCGTGTGTTCGTGTGTTCGTGTGTTCGTGTGTTCGTGTGTTCGTGTGTTCGTGTGTTCGTGTGTTCGTGTGTTCGTGTGTTCGTGTGTTCGTGTGTTCGTGTGTTCGTGTGTTCGTGTGTTCGTGTGTTCGTGTGTTCGTGTGTTCGTGTGTTCGTGTGTTCGTGTGTTCGTGTGTTCGTGTGTTCGTGTGTTCGTGTGTTCGTGTGTTCGTGTGTTCGTGTGTTCGTGTGTTCGTGTGTTCGTGTGTTCGTGTGTTCGTGTGTTCGTGTGTTCGTGTGTTCGTGTGTTCGTGTGTTCGTGTGTTCGTGTGTTCGTGTGTTCGTGTGTTCGTGTGTTCGTGTGTTCGTGTGTTCGTGTGTTCGTGTGTTCGTGTGTTCGTGTGTTCGTGTGTTCGTGTGTTCGTGTGTTCGTGTGTTCGTGTGTTCGTGTGTTCGTGTGTTCGTGTGTTCGTGTGTTCGTGTGTTCGTGTGTTCGTGTGTTCGTGTGTTCGTGTGTTCGTGTGTTCGTGTGTTCGTGTGTTCGTGTGTTCGTGTGTTCGTGTGTTCGTGTGTTCGTGTGTTCGTGTGTTCGTGTGTTCGTGTGTTCGTGTGTTCGTGTGTTCGTGTGTTCGTGTGTTCGTGTGTTCGTGTGTTCGTGTGTTCGTGTGTTCGTGTGTTCGTGTGTTCGTGTGTTCGTGTGTTCGTGTGTTCGTGTGTTCGTGTGTTCGTGTGTTCGTGTGTTCGTGTGTTCGTGTGTTCGTGTGTTCGTGTGTTCGTGTGTTCGTGTGTTCGTGTGTTCGTGTGTTCGTGTGTTCGTGTGTTCGTGTGTTCGTGTGTTCGTGTGTTCGTGTGTTCGTGTGTTCGTGTGTTCGTGTGTTCGTGTGTTCGTGTGTTCGTGTGTTCGTGTGTTCGTGTGTTCGTGTGTTCGTGTGTTCGTGTGTTCGTGTGTTCGTGTGTTCGTGTGTTCGTGTGTTCGTGTGTTCGTGTGTTCGTGTGTTCGTGTGTTCGTGTGTTCGTGTGTTCGTGTGTTCGTGTGTTCGTGTGTTCGTGTGTTCGTGTGTTCGTGTGTTCGTGTGTTCGTGTGTTCGTGTGTTCGTGTGTTCGTGTGTTCGTGTGTTCGTGTGTTCGTGTGTTCGTGTGTTCGTGTGTTCGTGTGTTCGTGTGTTCGTGTGTTCGTGTGTTCGTGTGTTCGTGTGTTCGTGTGTTCGTGTGTTCGTGTGTTCGTGTGTTCGTGTGTTCGTGTGTTCGTGTGTTCGTGTGTTCGTGTGTTCGTGTGTTCGTGTGTTCGTGTGTTCGTGTGTTCGTGTGTTCGTGTGTTCGTGTGTTCGTGTGTTCGTGTGTTCGTGTGTTCGTGTGTTCGTGTGTTCGTGTGTTCGTGTGTTCGTGTGTTCGTGTGTTCGTGTGTTCGTGTGTTCGTGTGTTCGTGTGTTCGTGTGTTCGTGTGTTCGTGTGTTCGTGTGTTCGTGTGTTCGTGTGTTCGTGTGTTCGTGTGTTCGTGTGTTCGTGTGTTCGTGTGTTCGTGTGTTCGTGTGTTCGTGTGTTCGTGTGTTCGTGTGTTCGTGTGTTCGTGTGTTCGTGTGTTCGTGTGTTCGTGTGTTCGTGTGTTCGTGTGTTCGTGTGTTCGTGTGTTCGTGTGTTCGTGTGTTCGTGTGTTCGTGTGTTCGTGTGTTCGTGTGTTCGTGTGTTCGTGTGTTCGTGTGTTCGTGTGTTCGTGTGTTCGTGTGTTCGTGTGTTCGTGTGTTCGTGTGTTCGTGTGTTCGTGTGTTCGTGTGTTCGTGTGTTCGTGTGTTCGTGTGTTCGTGTGTTCGTGTGTTCGTGTGTTCGTGTGTTCGTGTGTTCGTGTGTTCGTGTGTTCGTGTGTTCGTGTGTTCGTGTGTTCGTGTGTTCGTGTGTTCGTGTGTTCGTGTGTTCGTGTGTTCGTGTGTTCGTGTGTTCGTGTGTTCGTGTGTTCGTGTGTTCGTGTGTTCGTGTGTTCGTGTGTTCGTGTGTTCGTGTGTTCGTGTGTTCGTGTGTTCGTGTGTTCGTGTGTTCGTGTGTTCGTGTGTTCGTGTGTTCGTGTGTTCGTGTGTTCGTGTGTTCGTGTGTTCGTGTGTTCGTGTGTTCGTGTGTTCGTGTGTTCGTGTGTTCGTGTGTTCGTGTGTTCGTGTGTTCGTGTGTTCGTGTGTTCGTGTGTTCGTGTGTTCGTGTGTTCGTGTGTTCGTGTGTTCGTGTGTTCGTGTGTTCGTGTGTTCGTGTGTTCGTGTGTTCGTGTGTTCGTGTGTTCGTGTGTTCGTGTGTTCGTGTGTTCGTGTGTTCGTGTGTTCGTGTGTTCGTGTGTTCGTGTGTTCGTGTGTTCGTGTGTTCGTGTGTTCGTGTGTTCGTGTGTTCGTGTGTTCGTGTGTTCGTGTGTTCGTGTGTTCGTGTGTTCGTGTGTTCGTGTGTTCGTGTGTTCGTGTGTTCGTGTGTTCGTGTGTTCGTGTGTTCGTGTGTTCGTGTGTTCGTGTGTTCGTGTGTTCGTGTGTTCGTGTGTTCGTGTGTTCGTGTGTTCGTGTGTTCGTGTGTTCGTGTGTTCGTGTGTTCGTGTGTTCGTGTGTTCGTGTGTTCGTGTGTTCGTGTGTTCGTGTGTTCGTGTGTTCGTGTGTTCGTGTGTTCGTGTGTTCGTGTGTTCGTGTGTTCGTGTGTTCGTGTGTTCGTGTGTTCGTGTGTTCGTGTGTTCGTGTGTTCGTGTGTTCGTGTGTTCGTGTGTTCGTGTGTTCGTGTGTTCGTGTGTTCGTGTGTTCGTGTGTTCGTGTGTTCGTGTGTTCGTGTGTTCGTGTGTTCGTGTGTTCGTGTGTTCGTGTGTTCGTGTGTTCGTGTGTTCGTGTGTTCGTGTGTTCGTGTGTTCGTGTGTTCGTGTGTTCGTGTGTTCGTGTGTTCGTGTGTTCGTGTGTTCGTGTGTTCGTGTGTTCGTGTGTTCGTGTGTTCGTGTGTTCGTGTGTTCGTGTGTTCGTGTGTTCGTGTGTTCGTGTGTTCGTGTGTTCGTGTGTTCGTGTGTTCGTGTGTTCGTGTGTTCGTGTGTTCGTGTGTTCGTGTGTTCGTGTGTTCGTGTGTTCGTGTGTTCGTGTGTTCGTGTGTTCGTGTGTTCGTGTGTTCGTGTGTTCGTGTGTTCGTGTGTTCGTGTGTTCGTGTGTTCGTGTGTTCGTGTGTTCGTGTGTTCGTGTGTTCGTGTGTTCGTGTGTTCGTGTGTTCGTGTGTTCGTGTGTTCGTGTGTTCGTGTGTTCGTGTGTTCGTGTGTTCGTGTGTTCGTGTGTTCGTGTGTTCGTGTGTTCGTGTGTTCGTGTGTTCGTGTGTTCGTGTGTTCGTGTGTTCGTGTGTTCGTGTGTTCGTGTGTTCGTGTGTTCGTGTGTTCGTGTGTTCGTGTGTTCGTGTGTTCGTGTGTTCGTGTGTTCGTGTGTTCGTGTGTTCGTGTGTTCGTGTGTTCGTGTGTTCGTGTGTTCGTGTGTTCGTGTGTTCGTGTGTTCGTGTGTTCGTGTGTTCGTGTGTTCGTGTGTTCGTGTGTTCGTGTGTTCGTGTGTTCGTGTGTTCGTGTGTTCGTGTGTTCGTGTGTTCGTGTGTTCGTGTGTTCGTGTGTTCGTGTGTTCGTGTGTTCGTGTGTTCGTGTGTTCGTGTGTTCGTGTGTTCGTGTGTTCGTGTGTTCGTGTGTTCGTGTGTTCGTGTGTTCGTGTGTTCGTGTGTTCGTGTGTTCGTGTGTTCGTGTGTTCGTGTGTTCGTGTGTTCGTGTGTTCGTGTGTTCGTGTGTTCGTGTGTTCGTGTGTTCGTGTGTTCGTGTGTTCGTGTGTTCGTGTGTTCGTGTGTTCGTGTGTTCGTGTGTTCGTGTGTTCGTGTGTTCGTGTGTTCGTGTGTTCGTGTGTTCGTGTGTTCGTGTGTTCGTGTGTTCGTGTGTTCGTGTGTTCGTGTGTTCGTGTGTTCGTGTGTTCGTGTGTTCGTGTGTTCGTGTGTTCGTGTGTTCGTGTGTTCGTGTGTTCGTGTGTTCGTGTGTTCGTGTGTTCGTGTGTTCGTGTGTTCGTGTGTTCGTGTGTTCGTGTGTTCGTGTGTTCGTGTGTTCGTGTGTTCGTGTGTTCGTGTGTTCGTGTGTTCGTGTGTTCGTGTGTTCGTGTGTTCGTGTGTTCGTGTGTTCGTGTGTTCGTGTGTTCGTGTGTTCGTGTGTTCGTGTGTTCGTGTGTTCGTGTGTTCGTGTGTTCGTGTGTTCGTGTGTTCGTGTGTTCGTGTGTTCGTGTGTTCGTGTGTTCGTGTGTTCGTGTGTTCGTGTGTTCGTGTGTTCGTGTGTTCGTGTGTTCGTGTGTTCGTGTGTTCGTGTGTTCGTGTGTTCGTGTGTTCGTGTGTTCGTGTGTTCGTGTGTTCGTGTGTTCGTGTGTTCGTGTGTTCGTGTGTTCGTGTGTTCGTGTGTTCGTGTGTTCGTGTGTTCGTGTGTTCGTGTGTTCGTGTGTTCGTGTGTTCGTGTGTTCGTGTGTTCGTGTGTTCGTGTGTTCGTGTGTTCGTGTGTTCGTGTGTTCGTGTGTTCGTGTGTTCGTGTGTTCGTGTGTTCGTGTGTTCGTGTGTTCGTGTGTTCGTGTGTTCGTGTGTTCGTGTGTTCGTGTGTTCGTGTGTTCGTGTGTTCGTGTGTTCGTGTGTTCGTGTGTTCGTGTGTTCGTGTGTTCGTGTGTTCGTGTGTTCGTGTGTTCGTGTGTTCGTGTGTTCGTGTGTTCGTGTGTTCGTGTGTTCGTGTGTTCGTGTGTTCGTGTGTTCGTGTGTTCGTGTGTTCGTGTGTTCGTGTGTTCGTGTGTTCGTGTGTTCGTGTGTTCGTGTGTTCGTGTGTTCGTGTGTTCGTGTGTTCGTGTGTTCGTGTGTTCGTGTGTTCGTGTGTTCGTGTGTTCGTGTGTTCGTGTGTTCGTGTGTTCGTGTGTTCGTGTGTTCGTGTGTTCGTGTGTTCGTGTGTTCGTGTGTTCGTGTGTTCGTGTGTTCGTGTGTTCGTGTGTTCGTGTGTTCGTGTGTTCGTGTGTTCGT
>CAXAQZ010000772.1:0-15627 GCA_963971145.1 Sussaba pulchella
AATTCATTAATTCATTAATTCATTAATTCATTAATTCATTAATTCATTAATTCATTAATTCATTAATTCATTAATTCATTAATTCATTAATTCATTAATTCATTAATTCATTAAATCATTAATTCATCAATTCATTAATTCATTAATTCATTAATTCATTAATTCATTAATTCATTAATTCATTAATTCATTAATTCATTAATTCATTAATTCATTAATTCATTAATTCATTAATTTATTAATTCATTAATTCATTAATTCATTAATTCATTAATTCATTAATTCATTAATTCATTAATTCATTAATTCATTAATTCATTAATTCATTAATTCATTAATTCATTAATTCATTAATTCATTAATTCATTAATTCATTAATTCATTAATTCATTAATTCATTAATTCATTAATTCATTAATTCATTAATTCATTAATTCATGAAATCATTAATTCATTAATTCATTAATTCATTAATTTATTGATTCATTAATTCATTAATTCATTAATTCATTAATTCATTAATTCATTAATTCACTAATTCATTAATTCATTGATTCATTAATTCATTAATTCATTAATTCATTAATTCATTAATTCATTAATTCATTAATTCATTAATTCATTAATTCATTAATTCATTAATTCATTAATTCATTAATTCATTAATTCATTAATTCATTAATTCATTAATTCATTAATTCATTAATTCATTAATTCATTAATTCATTAATTCATTAATTCATTAATTCATTAATTCATTAATTCATTAATTCATTAATTCATTAATTCATTAATTCATTAATTCATTAATTCATTAATTCATTAATTCATTAATTCATTAATTCATTAATTCATTAATTCATTAATTCATTAATTCATTAATTCATTAATTCATTAATTCATTAATTCATTAATTCATTAATTCATTAATTCATTAATTCATTAATTCATTAATTCATTAATTCATTAATTCATTAATTCATTAATTCATTAATTCATTAATTCATTAATTCATTAATTCATTAATTCATTAATTCATTAATTCATTAATTCATTAATTCATTAATTCATTAATTCATTAATTCATTAATTCATTAATTTATTAATTCATTAATTCATTAATTCATTAATTCATTAATTCATTAATTCATTAATTCATTAATTCATTAATTCATTAATTCATTAATTCATTTATTCATTGATTCATTAATTCATTAATTCATTAATTCATTAATTCATTAATTCATTAATTCATTAATTTATTAATTCATTAATTCATTAATTCATTGATTCATAAATTCATTAATTCATTAATTCATTAATTCATTAATTCATTAATTCATTAATTCATTAATTCATTAATTCATTAATTCATTAATTCATTAATTCATTAATTCATTAATTCATTAATTCATTAATTCATTAATTCATTAATTCATTAATTCATTAATTTATTAATTCATTAATTCATTAATTCATTAATTCATTAATTCATTAATTCATTAATTCATTAATTCATTAATTTATTAATTCATTAATTCATTAATTCATTAATTCATTAATTCATTAATTCATTAATTCATTAATTCATTAATTCATTAATTCATTAATTCATTAATTCATTAATTCATTAATTCATTAATTCATTAATTCATTAATTCATTAATTCATTAATTCATTAATTCATTAATTCATTAATTCATTAATTCATTAATTAATTAATTTATTAATTCATTAATTCATTAATTCATTAATTCATTAATTCATTAATTCATTAATTCATTAATTCATTAATTCATTAATTCATTAATTCATTAGTTCATTAATTCATTAATTCATTGATTGTTGATTCATTAATTCATTAATTCATTGATTGTTGATTCATTGATTCATTAATTCATTAATTCATTAATTCATTAATTCATTAATTCATTAATTCATTAATTCATTAATTCATTGATTCATTAATTCATTAATTCATTAATTCATTAATTCATTAATTCATTAATTCATTAATTCATTAATTCATTAATTCATTAATTCATTAGTTCATTAATTCATTAATTCATTAATTCATTAATTCATTAATTCATTAATTCATTAATTCATTAATTCATTGATTCATTAATTCATTAATTCATTAATTCATTAATTCATTAATTCATTAATTCATTAATTCATTAATTCATTAATTCATTAATTCATTAATTCATTAATTCATTAATTCATTGATTCATTAATTCATTAATTCATTAATTCATTAATTCATTAATTCATTAATTCATTAATTCATTAATTCATTAATTCATTAATTCATTAATTCATTAATTCATTAATTCATTAATTCATTAATTCATTAATTCATTAATTCATTAATTCATTAATTCATTAATTCATTAATTCATTAATTCATTAATTCATTAATTCATTAATTCATTAATTCATTAATTCATTAATTCATTAATTCATTAATTCATTAATTCATTAATTCATTAATTCATTAATTCATTAATTCATTAATTCATTAATTCATTATTTCATTAATTCATTAATTCATTAATTCATTAATTCGTTAATTCATTAATTTATTAATTCATTAATTCATTAATTCATTAATTCATTAATTCATTAATTCATTAATTCATTAATTCATTAATTCATTAATTCATTAATTCATCAATTCATTAATTCATTAATTCATTAATTCATTAATTCATTAATTCATTAATTCATTAATTCATTAATTCATTAATTCATTAATTCATTAATTCATTAATTCATTAATTCATTGATTCATTAATTCATTAATTCATTAATTCATTAATTCATTAATTCATTAATTCATTAATTCATTAATTCATTAATTCATTAATTCATTAATTCATTAATTCATTAATTCATTAATTCATTAATTCATTAATTCATTAATTCATTAATTCATTAATTCATTAATTCATTAATTCATTAATTCATTGATTCATTAATTCATTAATTCATTAATTCATTAATTCATTAATTCATTAATTCATTAATTCATTAATTCATTAATTCATTAATTCATTAATTCATTAATTCATTAATTCATTGATTCATTAATTCATTAATTCATTAATTCATTAATTCATTAATTCATTAATTCATTAATTCATTAATTCATTAATTCATTAATTCATTAATTCATTAATTCATTAATTCATTAATTCTCTAATTCATTAATTCATTAATTCATTAATTCATTAATTCATTAATTCATTAATTCATTAATTCATTAATTCATTAATTCATTAATTCATTAATTCATTAATTCATTAATTCATTAATTCATTAATTCATTAATTCATTAATTCATTAATTCATTAATTCATTAATTCATTAATTCATTAATTCATTAATTCATTAATTCATTAATTCATTAATTCATTAATTCATTAATTCATTAATTCATTAATTCATTAATTCATTAATTCATTAATTCATTAATTCATTAATTCATTAATTCATTAATTCATTAATTCATTAATTCATTAATTCATTAATTCATTAATTCATTAATTCATTAATTCATTAATTCATTAATTCATTAATTCATTAATTCATTAATTCATTAATTCATTAATTCATTAATTCATTAATTCATTAATTCATTAATTCATTAATTCATTAATTCATTAATTCATTAATTCATTAATTCATTAATTCATTAATTCATTAATTCATTAATTCATTAATTCATTAATTCATTAATTCATTAATTCATTAATTCATTAATTCATTAATTCATTAATTCATTAATTCATTAATTCATTAATTCATTAATTCATTAATTCATTAATTCATTAATTCATTAATTCATTAATTCATTAATTCATTAATTCATTAATTCATTAATTCATTAATTCATTAATTCATTAATTCATTAATTCATTAATTCATTAATTCATTAATTCATTAATTCATTAATTCATTAATTCATTAATTTATTAATTCATTAATTCATTAATTCATTAATTCATTAATTCATTAATTCATTAATTCATTAATTCATTAATTCATTAATTCATTAATTCATTAATTCATTAATTCATTAATTCATTAATTCATTAATTCATTAATTCATTAATTCATTAATTCATTAATTCATTAATTCATTAATTCATTAATTCATTAATTCATTAATTCATTAATTCATTAATTCATTAATTCATTAATTCATTAATTCATTAATTCATTAATTCATTAATTCATTAATTCATTAATTCATTAATTCATTAATTCATTAATTCATTAATTCATTAATTCATTAATTCATTAATTCATTAATTCATTAATTCATTAATTCATTGATTCATTGATTCATTAATTCATTAATTCATTAATTCATTAATTCATTAATTCATTAATTCATTAATTCATTAATTCATTAATTCATTAATTCATTAATTCATTAATTCATTAATTCATTAATTCATTAATTCATTAATTCATTAATTCATTAATTCATTAATTCATTAATTCATTAATTCATTAATTTATTAATTCATTAATTCATTAATTCATTAATTCATTAATTCATTAATTCATTAATTCATTAATTCATTAATTCATTAATTCATTAATTCATTAATTCATTAATTCATTAATTCATTAATTCATTAATTCATTGATTCATTAATTCATCAATTCATTAATTCATTAATTCATTAATTCATTAATTCATTAATTCATTAATTCATTAATTCATTAATTCATTAATTCATTAATTCATTAATTCATTAATTCATTAATTCATTAATTCATTAATTCATTAATTCATTAATTCATTAATTCATTAATTCATTAATTCATTAATTCATTAATTCATTAATTCATTAATTCATTAATTCATTAATTCATTAATTCATTGATTCATTAATTCATTAATTCATTAATTCATTAATTCATTAATTCATTAATTTATTAATTCATTAATTTATTGATTCATTAATTCATTAATTCATTAATTCATTAATTCATTAATTCATTAATTCATTAATTCATTAATTCATTAATTCATTAATTCATTAATTCATTAATTCATTAATTCATTAATTCATTAATTCATTAATTCATTAATTCATTAATTCATTAATTCATTAATTCATTAATTCATTAATTCATTAATTCATTAATTCATTAATTCATTAATTCATTAATTCATTAATTCATTAATTCATTAATTCATTAATTCATTAATTCATTAATTCATTAATTCATCAATTCATTAATTCATTAATTCATTAATTCATTAATTCATTAATTCATTAATTCATTAATTCATTAATTCATTAATTCATTAATTCATTAATTCATTAATTTCATTAATTCATTAATTTCATTAATTCATTAATTCATCAATTCATTAATTCATTAATTCATTAATTCATTAATTCATTAATTCATTAATTCATTAATTCATTAATTCATTAATTCATTAATTCATTAATTCATTAATTCATTAATTCATTAATTCATTGATTCATTAATTCATTAATTCATTAATTCATTAATTCATTAATTCATTAATTCATTAATTCATTAATTCATTAATTCATTAATTCATTAATTCATTAATTCATTAATTCATTAATTCATTAATTCATTAATTCATTAATTCATTAATTCATTAATTCATTAATTCATTAATTCATTAATTCATTAATTCATTAATTCATTAATTCATTAATTCATTAATTCATTAATTCATTAATTCATTAATTCATTAATTCATTAATTCATTAATTCATTAATTCATTAATTCATTAATTCATTAATTCATTAATTCATTAATTCATTAATTCATTAATTCATTAATTCATTAATTCATTAATTCATTAATTCATTAATTCATTAATTCATTAATTCATTAATTCATTAATTCATTAATTCATTAATTCATTAATTCATTAATTCATTAATTCATTAATTCATTAATTCATTAATTCATTAATTCATTAATTCATTAATTCATTAATTCATTAATTCATTAACTCATTGATTCATTAATTCATTAATTCATTAATTCATTAATTCATTAATTCATTAATTCATTAATTCATTAATTCATTAATTCATTAATTCATTAATTCATTAATTCATTAATTCATTAATTCATTAATTCATTAATTCATTAATTCATTAATTCATTAATTCATTAATTCATTAATTCATTAATTCATTAATTCATTAATTCATTAATTCATTAATTCATTAATTCATTAATTCATTAATTCATTAATTCATTAATTCATTAATTCATTAATTCATTAATTCATTAATTCATTAATTCATTAATTCATTAATTCATTAATTCATTAATTCATTAATTCATTAATTCATTAATTCATTAATTCATTAATTCATTAATTCATTAATTCATTAATTCATTAATTCATTAATTCATTAATTCATTAATTCATTAATTCATTAATTCATTAATTCATTAATTCATTAATTCATTAATTCATTAATTCATTAATTCATTAATTCATTAATTCATTAATTCATTAATTCATTAATTCATTAATTCATTAATTCATTAATTCATTAATTCATTAATTCATTAATTCATTAATTCATTAATTCATTAATTCATTAATTCATTAATTCATTAATTCATTAATTCATTAATTCATTGATTCATTAATTCATTAATTCATTAATTCATTAATTCATTAATTCATTAATTCATTAATTCATTAATTCATTAATTCATTAATTTATTAATTCATTAATTTATTGATTCATTAATTCATTAATTCATTAATTCATGAATTCATTAATTCATTAATTCATTAATTCATTAATTCATTAATTCATTAATTCATTAATTCATTAATTCATTAATTCATTAATTCATTAATTCATTAATTCATCAATTCATTAATTCATTAATTCATTAATTCATTAATTCATTAATTCATTAATTCATTAATTCATTAATTCATTAATTTCATTAATTCATTAATTTCATTAATTCATTAATTCATTAATTCATTAATTCATTAATTCATTAATTCATTAATTCATTAATTCATTAATTCATTAATTCATTAATTCATTAATTCATTAATTCATTCATTAATTCATTAATTCATTAATTCATTAATTCATTAATTCATTAATTCATTAATTCATTAATTCATTAATTCATTAATTCATTAATTCATTAATTCATTAATTCATTAATTCATTAATTCATTAATTCATTAATTCATTAATTCATTAATTCATTAATTCATTAATTCATTAATTCATTAATTCATTAATTCATTAATTCATTAATTCATTAATTCATTAATTCATTAATTCATTAATTCATTAATTCATTAATTCATTAATTCATTAATTCATTAATTCATTAATTCATTAATTCATTAATTCATTAATTCATTAATTCATTAATTCATTAATTCATTAATTCATTAATTCATCAATTCATTAATTCATTAATTCATTAATTCATTAATTCATTAATTCATTAATTCATTAATTCATTAATTCATTAATTCATTAATTCATTAATTCATTAATTCATTAATTCATTAATTCATTAATTCATTAATTCATTAATTCAATAATTCATTAATTCATTAATTCATTAATTCATTAATTCATTAATTCATTAATTCATTAATTCATTAATTCATTGATTCATTAATTCATTAATTCATTAATTCATTAATTCATTAATTCATTAATTCATTAATTCATTAATTCATTAATTCATTAATTCATTAATTCATTAATTCATTAATTCATTAATTCATTAATTCATTAATTCATTAATTCATTAATTCATTAATTCATTAATTCATTAATTCATTAATTCATTAATTCATTAATTCATTAATTCATTAATTCATTAATTCATTAATTCATTAATTCATTAATTCATTAATTCATTAATTCATTGATTCATTAATTCATTAATTCAATTATTCATTAATTCATTAATTCATTAATTCATTAATTCATTAATTCATTAATTAATTAATTCATTAATTCATTAATTCATTAATTCATTAATTTATTAATTCATTAATTCATTAATTCATTAATTCATTAATTCATTAATTCATTAATTCATTAATTCATTGATTCATTAATTCATTAATTCATTAATTCATTAATTCATTAATTCATTAATTCATTAATTCATTAATTCATTAATTCATTAATTCATTAATTCATTAATTCATTAATTCATTAATTCATTAATTCATTAATTCATTAATTCATTAATTCATTAATTCATTAATTCATTAATTTATTAATTCATTAATTCATTAATTCATTATATCATTAATTCATTAATTCATTAATTCATTAATTCATTAATTCATTAATTCATTAATTCATTAATTCATTAATTCATTAATTCATTAATTCATTAATTCATTAATTCATTAATTCATTAATTCATTAATTCATTAATTCATTAATTCATTAATTCATTAATTCATTAATTCATTAATTCATTAATTCATTAATTCATTAATTCATTAATTCATTAATTCATTAATTCATTAATTCATTAATTCATTAATTCATTAATTCATTAATTCATTAATTCATTAATTCATTAATTCATTAATTCATTAATTCATTAATTCATTAATTCATTAATTCATTAATTCATTAATTCATTAATTCATTAATTCATTAATTCATTAATTCATTAATTCATTAATTCATTAATTCATTAATTCATTAATTCATTAATTCATTGAGTCATTAATTCATTAATTCATTGAGTCATTAATTCATTAATTCATTAATTCATTAATTCATTAATTCATTAATTCATTAATTCATTAATTCATTAATTTATTAATTCATTAATTTATTGATTCATTAATTCATTAATTCATTAATTCATTAATTCATTAATCCATTAATTCATTAATTCATTAATTCATTAATTTATTAATTGATTAATTGATTAATTGATTAATTGATTAATTGATTAATTGATTAATTGATTAATTGATTAATTGATTAATTGATTAATTGATTAATTGATTAATTGATTAATTGATTAATTGATTAATTGATTAATTGATTAATTGATTAATTGATTAATTGAATAATTGATTAATTCATTAATTGATTAATTCATTAATAAATTAATTCATTAATTCATTAATTCATTAATTCATTAATTCATTAATTCATTAATTCATTAATTCATTAATTCATTAATTCATTAATACATTAATTCATTAATTCATTAATTCATTAATTCATTGATTTATTAATTCATTTATTCATTAATTCATTGATTCATTAATTCATTAATTGATTAATTCATTAATTCATTAATTCATTAATTCATTAATTCATTAATTCATTAATTCATTAATTCATTAATTCATTAATTCATTAATTCATTAATTCATTTATTCATTAATTCATTAATTCATTAATTCATTAATTCATTAATTCATTAATTCATTAATTCATTAATTCATTAATTCATTAATTCATTAATTCATTAATTCATTAATTCATTAATTCATTAATTCATTAATTCATTAATTCATTAATTCATTAATTCATTAATTCATTAATTCATTAATTCATTAATTCATTAATTCATTAATTCATTTATTTATTAATTCATTAATTCATTAATTCATTAATTCATTAATTCATTAATTCATTAATTCATTAATTCATTAATTCATTAATTCATTAATTCATTAATTCATTAATTCATTAATTCATTAATTCATTAATTCATTAATTCATTAATTCATTAATTCATTAATTCATTAATTCATTAATTCATTAATTCATTAATTCATTAATTCATTAATTCATTAATTCATTAATTCATTAATTCATTAATTCATTAATTCATTAATTCATTAATTCATTAATTCATTAATTCATTAATTCATTAATTCATTAATTCATTAATTCATTAATTCATTAATTCATTAATTCATTAATTCATTAATTCATTAATTCATTAATACATTAATTCATTATTTCATTAATTCATTAATTCATTAATTCATTAATTCATTAATTCATTAATTCATTAATTCATTAATTCATTAATTCATTAATTCATTAATTCATTAATTCATTAATTCATTAATTCATTAATTCATTAATTCATTAATTCATTAATTCATTAATTCATTAATTCATTAATTCATTAATTCATTAATTCATTAATTCATTAATTCATTAATTCATTAATTCATTAATTCATTAATTCATTAATTCATTAATTCATTAATTCATTAATTCATTAATTCATTAATTCATTAATTCATTAATTCATTAATTCATTAATTCATTAATTCATTAATTCATTAATTCATTAATTCATTAATTCATTAATTCATTAATTCATTAATTCATTAATTCATTAATTCATTAATTCATTAATTCATTAATTCATTAATTCATTAATTCATTAATTCATTAATTCATTAATTCATTAATTCATTAATTCATTAATTCATTAATTCATTAATTCATTAATTCATTAATTCATTAATTGATTAATTGATTAATTGATTAATTCATTCATTCATTAATTCCTTAATTCATTAATTCATTAATTCATTAATTCATTAATTCATTAATTCATTAATTCATTAATTTATTAATTCATTAATTCATTAATTCATTAATTCATTAATTCATTAATTCATCAATTCATTAATTCATTAATTCATTAATTTATTAATTCATTAATTTATTAATTCATTAATTCATTAATTCATTAATTCATTAATTCATTAATTCATTAATTCATTAATTCATTAATTCATTAATTCATTAATTCATTAATTCATTAATTCATTAATTCATTAATTCATTAATTCATTAATTCATTAATTCATTAATTCATTGATTTATTAATTCATTAATTCTTTAATTCATTAATTCATTAATTCATTAATTCATTAATTCATTAATTCATTAATTCATTAATTCATTAATTCATTAATTCATTAATTCATTAATTCATTAATTCATTAATTCATTAATTCATTAATTCATTTATTTATTAATTTATTAATTCATTAATTCATTAATTCATTAATTCATCAATTCATTAATTCATTAATTCATTAATTCATTAATTCATTAATTCATTAATTCATTAATTCATTAATTCATTAATTTATTAATTCATTAATTCATTAATTCATTAATTCATTAATTCATTAATTCATTAATTCATTAATTCATTAATTCATTAATTCATTAATTCATTAATTCATTAATTCATTAATTCATTAATTCATTAATTCATTAATTCATTAATTCATTAATTCATCAATTCATTAATTCATTAATTGATTAATTGATTAATTGATTAATTGATTAATTGATTAATTGATTAATTGATTAATTGATTAATTGATTAATTGATTAATTGATTAATTGATTAATTGATTAATTGATTAATTGATTAATTGATTAATTGATTAATCGATTAATTGATTAATTGATTAATTCATTAATTGATTAATTCATTAATTCATTAATTCATTAATTCATTAATTCATTAATTCATTAATTCATTAATTCATTAATTCATTAATTCATTAATTCATTAATTCATTAATTCATTAATTCATTAATTCATTAATTCATTAATTCATTAATTCATTAATTCATTAATTCATTAATTCATTAATTCATTAATTCATTAATTCATTAATTCATTAATTCATTAATTCATTAATTCATTAATTCATTAATTCATTAATTCATTAATTCATTAATTCATTAATTCATTAATTCATTAATTCATTAATTCATTAATTCATTAATTCATTAATTCATTAATTCATTAATTCATTAATTCATTAATTCATTAATTCATTAATTCATTAATTCATTAATTCATTAATTCATTAATTCATTAATTCATTAATTCATTAATTCATTAATTCATTAATTCATTAATTCATTAATTCATTAATTCATTAATTCATTAATTCATTAATTCATTAATTCATTAATTCATTAATTCACTAATTCATTAATTCATTAATTCATTAATTCATTAATTCATTAATTCATTAATTCATTAATTCATTAATTCATTAATTCATTAATTCATTAATTCATTAATTCATAGATTCATTAATTCATTAATTCATTAATTCATTAATTCATTAATTCATTAATTCATTAATTCATTAATTCCTTAATTCCTTAATTCATTAATTCATTAATTCATTAATTCATTAATTCATTAATTCATTAATTCATTAATTCATTAATTCATTAATTCATTAATTCATTAATTCATTAATTCATTAATTCATCAATTCATTAATTCATTAATTCATTAATTCATTAATTCATTAATTCATTAATTCATTAATTCATTAATTCATTAATTCATTAATTTCATTAATTCATTAATTTCATTAATTCATTAATTCATTAATTCATTAATTCATTAATTCATTAATTCATTAATTCATTAATTCATTAATTCATTAATTCATTAATTCATTAATTCATTAATTCATTAATTCATTAATTCATTAATTCATTAATTCATTAATTCATTAATTCATTAATTCATTAATTCATTAATTCATTAATTCATTAATTCATTAATTCATTAATTCATTAATTCATTAATTCATTAATTCATTAATTCATTAATTCATTAATTCATTAATTCATTAGTTCATTAATTCATTAATTCATTAATTCATTAATTCATTAATTCATTAATTCATTAATTCATTAATTCATTAATTCATTAATTCATTAATTCATTAATTCATTAATTCATTAATTCATTAATTCATTAATTCATTAATTCATTAATTCATTAATTCATTAATTCATTAATTCATTAATTTATTAATTCATGAATTCATTAATTCATTAATTCATTAATTCATTAATTCATTAATTCATTAATTCATTAATTCATTAATTCATTAATTCATTAATTCATTAATTCATTAATTCATTAATTCGATAATTCATTAATTCGATAATTCATTAATTCATTAATTCCATTAATTCATTAATTCATTAATTCATTAATTCATTAATTCATTAATTCATTAATTCATTAATTCATTAATTCATTAATTCATTAATTCATTAATTCATTAATTCATTAATTCATTAATTCATTAATTCATTAATTCATTAATTCATTAATTCATTAATTCATTAATTCATTAATTCATTAATTCATTAATTCATTAATTCATTAATTCATTAATTCATTAATTCATTAATTCATTAATTCATTAATTCATTAATTCATTAATTCATTAATTCATTAATCATTAATTCATTAATTCATTAATTCATTAATTCATTAATTCATTAATTCATTAATTCATTAATTCATTAATTCATTAATTCATTAATTCATTAATTCATTAATTCATTAATTCATTAATTCATTAATTCATTAATTCATTAATTCATTAATTCATTAATTCATTAATTCATTAATTCATTAATTCATTAATTCATTAATTCATTAATTCATTAATTCATTAATTCATTAATTCATTAATTCATTAATTCATTAATCATTAATTCATTAATTCATTAATTCATTAATTCATTAATCATTAATTCATTAATTCATTAATTCATTAATTCATTAATTCATTAATTCATTAATTCATTAATTCATTAATTCATTAATTCATTATTCATTAATTCATTAATTCATTAATTCATTAATTCATTAATTCATTAATTCATTAATTCATTAATTCATTAATTCATTAATTCATTAATTCATTAATTCATTAATTCATTAATTCATTAATTCATTAATTCATTAATTCATTAATTCATTAATTCATTAATTCATTAATTCATTAATTCATTAATTCATAATTCATTAATTCATTAATTCATTAATTCATTAATTCATTAATTCATTAATTCATTAATTCATTAATTCATTAATTCATTAATTCATTAATTCATTAATTCATTAATTCATTAATCATTAATTCATTAATTCATTAATTCATTAATTCATTAATTCATTAATTCATTAATTCATTAATTCATTAATTCATTAATTCATTAATTCATTAATTCATTAATTCATTAATTCATTAATTCATTAATTCATTAATTCATTAATTCATTAATTCATTAATTCATTAATTCATTAATTCATTAATTCATTAATTCATTAATTCATTAATTCATTAATTCATTAATTCATTAATTCATTAATTCATTAATTCATTAATTCATTAATTCATTAATTCATTAATTCATTAATTCATTTAATTCATTAATTCATTAATTCATTGATTCATTAATTCATTAATTTCATTAATTCATTAATTCATTAATTCATTAATTCATTAATTCATTAATTCATTAATTCATTAATTCATTAATTCATTAATTCATTAATTCATTAATTCATTAATTCATTAATTCATTAATTCATTATTCATTAATTCATTAATTTATTAATTCATTAATTCATTAATTCATTAATTCATTAATTCATTAATTCATTAATTCATTAATTCATTAATTCAATTAATTCATTAATTCATTAATTCATTAATTCATTAATTCATTAATTCATTAATTCATTAATTCATTAATTCATTAATTCATTAATTCATTAATTCATTAATTCATTAATTCATTGATTCATTAATTCATTAATCATTAATTCATTAATTCATTAATTCATTAATTCATTAATTCATTAATTCATTAATTCATTAATTCATTAATTCATTAATTCATTAATTCATTAATTCATTAATTCATTAATTCATTAATTCATTAATTCATTAATTCATTAATTCATTAATCATTAATTCATTAATTCATTAATTCATTAATTCATTAATTCATTAATTCATTAATTCATTAATTCATTAATTCATTAATTCATTAATTCATTAATTCATTAATCATTATCCATTAATTCATTAATCATTAATTCATTAATTCATTAATTCATTAATTCATTAATTCATTAATTCATTAATTCATTAATTCATTAATTCATTAATTCATTAATTCATTAATTCATTAATTCATTAATTCATTAATTCATTAATTCATTAATTCATTAATTCCATTAATTCATTAATTCATTAATTCATTAATTCATTAATTCATTAATTCATTAATTCATTAATTCATTAATTCATTAATTCATAATTCATCAATTCATTATTCATTAATTCATTAATTCATTAATTCATCAATTTATTAATTCATTAATTCATTAATTCATTAATTCATTAATTCATTAATTCATTAATTCATTAATTCATTAATTCATTAATTCATTAATTCATTAATTCATTAATTCATTAATTCATTAATCATTATTCATTAATTCATTAATTCATTAATTCATCAATTCATCAATTCATTAATTCATTAATTCATTAATTCATAATTCATTAATTCATTAATTCATTGATTCATTAATTCATTAATTCATTAATTCATTAATTCATTATTCATTAATTCATTAATTCATTAATTCATTAATTCATTAATTCATTAATTCATTAATTCATTAATTCATTAATTCATTAATTCATTAATTCATTAATTCATTAATTCATT
>CAXAQZ010000774.1:5000-17066 GCA_963971145.1 Sussaba pulchella
AGACACAGACACAGACACAGACACAGACACAGACACAGACACAGACACAGACACAGACACAGACACAGACACAGACACAGACACAGACACAGACACAGACACAGACACAGACACAGACACAGACACAGACACAGACACAGACACAGACACAGACACAGACACAGACACAGACACAGACACAGACACAGACACAGACACAGACACAGACACAGACACAGACACAGACACAGACACAGACACAGACACAGACACAGACACAGACACAGACACAGACACAGACACAGACACAGACACAGACACAGACACAGAAACAGACACGGACACGGACACAGACGCAGACACAGACACAGACACAGACACAGACACAGACACAGACACAGACACAGACAAAGACACGGACACCGACACAGACACAGACACAGACACAGACACAGACACAGACACAGACACAGACACAGACACAGACACAGACACAGACACAGACACAGACACAGACACAGACACAGACACAGACACAGACACAGACACAGACACAGACACAGACACAGACACAGACACAGACACAGACACAGACACAGACACAGACACAGACACAGACACACAGACACAGACACAGACACAGACACAGACACAGACACAGACACAGACACAGACACAGACACAGACACAGACACAGACACAGACACAGACACACAGACACAGACACAGACACAGACACAGACACAGACACAGACACAGACACAGACACACACAGACACAGACACAGACACACACAGACACAGACACAGACACAGACACAGACACAGACACAGACACAGACACAGACACAGACACAGACACAGACACAGACACAGACACAGACACAGACACAGACACAGACACAGACACAGACACAGACACAGACACAGACACAGACACAGACACAGACACAGACACAGACAAAGACACAGACACAGACAAAGACACAGACACAGACACGGACACAGACACAGACACAGACACAGACACAGACACAGACACAGACACAGACACAGACAAAGACACAGACACAGACACAGACACAGACACAGACACAGGCACAGACACAGACACAGACGCAGACACAGACAAAGACACAGACACAGAGACAGACACAGACACAGACACAGACACAGACACAGACACAGACACACACACAGACACAGACACAGACACAGACACAGACACAGACACAGACACAGACACAGACACAGACACAGACACAGACACAGACACAGACACAGACACAGACACAGACACAGACACAGACACAGACACAGACACAGACACAGACACAGACACAGACACAGACACAGACACAGACACAGACACAGACACAGACACGGACACGGACACAGACACAGACACGGACACAGACACAGGCACAGACACAGACACAGACACAGACACAGACACAGACACAGACACAGACACAGACACAGACACAGACACAGACATAGACACAGACACAGACACAGACACAGACACAGACACAGACACAGACACAGACACAGACACGGACACGGACACAGACGCAGACCCAGACACAGACACAGACACAGACACAGACACAGACACAGACACAGACACAGACACAGACACAGACACAGACACGGACACAGACACAGACACAGACACAGACACAGACACAGACACAGGCACAGACACAGACACAGACACGGGCACGGACACAGACGCAGACCCAGACACAGACACAGACACAGACACAGACACAGACACAGACACAGACACAGACACAGACACAGACAAAGACACAGACACAGACACAGACACAGACACAGGCACAGACACAGACACAGACACGGGCACGGGCACGGACACAGACGCAGACCCAGACACAGACACAGACACAGACACAGACACAGACACAGACACAGACACAGACACAGACACAGACAAAGACACAGACACAGACACAGACACAGACACAGACACAGACACAGACACAGACACAGACACAGACACAGACACAGACACAGACACAGACACAGACACAGACACAGACACAGACACAGACAAAGATATCGACACAGACACAGACACAGACACAGACACAGACACAATTACAATCATAGACACAGACACAGACACAGACTCAGACCAAGACCCAGTAACAGACACAGACACAATCACAAACACAGACAAGAACACAGATACAGACGCAGAAACAAACACAGACACGGGCACGGAAACAGACACAGACACAGACACAGACACAATCACAAACACAGACAAGAACACAGATACAGACGCAGAAACAAACACAGACACGGGCACGGAAACAGACACAGACACAGACACAGACACCGACACAGACACAGACACAGACACGGACACAGACACAGACACAGACACAGACACAGACACAGACACAGACACAGACACAGACACAGACACAGACACAGACACAGACACAGACACAGACACAGACACAGACACAGACACAGACACAGACACAGACACAGACACAGACACAGACACAGACACAGACACAGACACAGACACAGACACAGACACAGACACAGACACAGACACAGACACAGACACAGACACAGACACAGTCACAAACACGGACACAGACACAAAAACAGACACAGACACAGACACAGACACAGACACAGACACGGACGAAGACACAGACACAGACACAGACACAGACACAGACACAGACACAGACACAGTCACAGTCACAGACAAAGACACAGACACAGATACAGACACAGACACAGACACAGACACAGACACAGACACAGACACAGACACAGACACAGACACAGACACAGACACAGACACAGACACAGACACAGACACAGACACAGACACAGACACAGACACAGACACAGACACAGACACAGACACAGACACAGACACAGACACAGACACAGGCACAGCCACAGACACGGGCACAGACACAGACACAGACACAGACACAGACACAGACACAGACACAGACACAGACACAGACACAGACACAGACACAGGCACAGGCACAGACACAGACACAGACACAGACACAGACACAGACAAAGACACAGACACAGACACAGACACAGACACAGACACAGACACAGACACAGACACAGACACAGACACAGACACAGACACAGACACACACACAGACACAGACACAGACACGAACACAGACACAGACACAGACACACACAGACACAGACACAGACACAGGCACTGACACAGCCACAGACACAGACACAGACACAGACACAGACACAGACACAGACACAGACACAGACACAGACAGAGACACAGAGACAGACGAAGACACAGACACAGACACAGACACAGACACAGACACAGACACAGACACAGACACAGACACAGACACAGACACAGACTTAGAATCAGACCCAGACACAGACACAGACACAATCACAATCATAGACACAGACACAGACACAGACACAGACTCAGACCAAGACCCAGTAACAGACACGGACACAATCACAAACACAGACAAGAACACAGATACAGACACAGAAACAAACATAGACACGGACACGGACACAGACACAGACACAGACACAGACACAGACACATACACAGACACAGACACAGACACAGACACAGACACAGACACAGAAGCAGACACAGACACAGACACAGACACAGACACAGACACAGACACAGACACAGACACAGACACAGACACAGACACAGACAAAGACACAGACACAGACACAGACACAGACACAGACACAGACACAGACACAGACACAGACACAGACACAGACACAGACACAGACACAGACACAGACACAGACACAGACACAGACACAGACACAGACACAGACACAGACACAGACACAGACACAGACACAGACACAGACACAGACACAGACACAGACACAGACACAGACACAGACACAGACACAGACACAGACACAGACACAGACACAGACACAGACACAGACACAGACACAGACACAGACACAGACACAGACACAGACACAGACACAGACACAGACACAGACACAGACACAGACACAGACACAGACACAGACACAGACACAGACACAGACACAGACACAGACACAGACACAGACACAGACACAGACACAGACACAGACACAGACACAGACACAGACACAGACACAGACACAGACAAAGACACAGACACAGACACAGACACAGACACAGACACAGACACAGACACAGACACAGACACAGACACAGACACATACACAGACACAGACACAGACACAGACACAGACACAGACACAGACACAGACACAGACACAGACACAGATATCGACACAGACACAGACACAGACACAGACACAGACACAGACACAGACACAGACACAGACACAGACACAGACACAGACACAGACACAGACACAGACACAGACACAGACACAGACACAGACACAGACACAGACACAGACACAGACACAGACACAGACACAGACACAGACACAGACACAGACACAGACACAGACACAGACACAGACACAGACACAGACACAGACACAGACACAGACACAGACACAGACACAGACACAGACACAGACACAGACACAGACACAGACACAGACACAGACACAGACACAGACACAGACACAGACACAGACACAGACACAGACACAGACACAGACACAGACACAGACACAGACACAGACACAATCACAATCATAGACACAGACACAGACACAGACACAGACACAGACTCAGACCAAGACCCAGTAACAGACACGGACACAATCACAAACACAGACAAGAACACAGATACAGACACAGAAACAAACACAGACACGGACACGGACACAGACACAGACACAGACACAGACACAGACACAGACACATACACAGACACAGACACAGACACAGACACAGACACAGACACAGACACAGACACAGACACAGACACAGACACAGACACAAACACAGACACAGACACAGACACAGACACAGACACAGACACAGACACAGACACAGACACAGACACAGACACAGACACAGACACAGACACAGACACAGACACAGACACAGACACAGACACAGACACAGACACAGACACAGACACAGACACAGACACAGACACAGACACAGACACAGACACAGACACAGACACAGACACAGACACAGACACAGACACAGACACAGACACAGACACAGACACAGACACAGACACAGACACAGACACAGACACAGACACAGACACAGACACAGACACAGACACAGACACAGACACAGACACCGACACAGACCAGACACAGACACAGACACAGACACAGACACAGACACAGACACAGACACAGACACAGACACAGACACAGACACAGACACAGACACAGACACAGACAAAGACACAGACACAGACACAGACAAAGACACAGACACAGACACAGACACAGACACAGACACAGACACAGACACAGACACAGACACAGACACAGACAAAGACACAGACACAGACACAGACACAGACACAGACACAGACACAGGCACAGACACAGACACAGACACAGACACAGACACAGACACAGACACAGACACAGACACAGACACAGACACAGACACAGACACAGACACAGACACAGACACAGACACAGACACAGACACAGACACAGACACAGACACAGACACAGACACAGACACAGATATCGACACAGACACAGACACAGACACAGACACAGACACAGACACAGACACAGACACAGACACAGACACAGTTACAGACACAGACACAGACACAGACACAGACACAGACACAGACACAGACACAGACACAGACACAGACACAGACACAGACACAGACACAGACACAGACACAGACACAGACACAGACACAGACACAGACACAGACACAGACACAGACACAGACACAGACACAGACACAGACACAGACACAGACACAGACACAGACACAGACACAGACACAGACACAGACACAGGCACAGACACAGACACAGACACAGACACAGATACAGACACAGACACAGACACAGACACAGACACAGACACAGACACAGACACAGACACAGACACAGACACAGACACAGACACAGACACAGACACAGACACAGACACAGACACAGACACGGACAAAGACACAGACACAGACACAGACACAGACACAGACACAGACACAGACAAAGACACAGACACAGACACAGATACAGACACAGACACAGACACAGACACAGACACAGACACAGAAACAGACACAGACATAGACACAGACACAGGCACAGACACAGACACAGACACAGACACAGACACAGACACAGACACAGACACAGACACCGACACAGACACAGACGCAGACACAGACACAGACACAGACACAGACAAAGACACAGACACAGAGACAGACACAGACACAGACACAGACACAGACACAGACACACACACAGAACCAGACACAGACACAGACACAGACACAGACACAGACACAGACACAGACACAGAACCAGACACAGGCACAGACACATACACAGACACAGACAGAGACACAGAGACAGAAACGGACACAGACACAGACACAGACACAGACACAGACACAGACACAGACACAGACACAGACACAGACACAGACACAGACACAGACACAGACACAGACACAGACACAGACACAGACACAGACACAGACACAGACACAGACACAGACACAGACACAGACACAGACACAGACACAGACACAGACACAGACACAGACACAGACACAGACACAGACGAAGACACAGACACAGGCACAGACACAGACACAGACACAGACACAGACACAGACACAGACACAGACACAGACACAGACACAGACACAGACACAGACACAGACACAGACACAGACACAGACACAGACACAGACACAGACACAGACACAGACACAGACACAGACACAGACACGGACACAGACACAGACACAGACACAGACACAGACACAGACACAGGCACAGACACAGACACAGACACAGACACAGACACAGACACAGACACAGACACAGACATAGACACAGACACAGACACAGACACAGACACAGACACAGACACAGACACAGACACGGACACGGACACAGACGCAGACCCAGACACAGACACAGACACAGACACAGACACAGACACAGACACAGACACAGACACAGACACAGACACAGACATAGACACAGACACAGACACAGACACAGACACAGACACAGACACAGGCACAGACACAGACATGGACACGGACACAGACGCAGACCCAGACACAGACACAGACACAGACACAGACACAGACACAGACACAGACACAGACACAGACAAAGACACAGACACAGACACAGACACAGACACAGACACAGACACAGACACAGACACAGACACAGACACAGACACAGACACAGACACAGACACAGACACAGACACAGACACAGACACAGACACAGACACAGACACAGACACAGACACAGACACAGACACAGACACAGACACAGACACAGACACAGACACAGACACAGACACAGACACAGACACAGACACAGACACAGACACAGACACAGACACAGACAAAGATATCGACACAGACACAGACACAGACACAGACACAATTACAATTATAGACACAGACACAGACACAGACTCAGACCAAGACCCAGTAACAGACACAGACACAATCACAAACACAGACAAGAACACAGATACAGACACAGAAACAAACACAGACACGGGCACGGAAACAGACACAGACACAGACACAGACACAGACACAGACACAGACACAGACACAGACACAGACACAGACACATACACAGACACAGACACAGACACAGACACCGACACAGACACAGACACAGACACGGACGCAGACGCAGACACAGACACAGACACAGACACAGACACAGACACAGACACAGACACAGACACAGACACAGACACAGACACAGACACAGACACAGACACAGACACAGACACAGACACAGACACAGACACAGACACAGACACAGACACAGACACAGACACAGACACAGACACAGACACAGACACAGACAAAGACACAGACACAGACACAGACACAGACACAGACACAGACACAGACACAGACACAGACACAGACACAGACACAGACACAGACACAGTCACAAACACGGACACAGACACAAAAACAGACACAGACACAGACACAGACACAGACACAGACACGGACGAAGACACAGACACAGACGCAGACACAGACACAGTCACAGTCACAGACAAAGACACAGACACAGATACAGACACAGACACGGACACAGACACAGACACAGACCCAGACACAGACACAGACACAGACACAGACACAGACACAGACACAGACACAGACACAGACACAGACACAGACACAGACACAGACACAGACACAGGCACAGCCACAGACACGGGCACAGACACAGACACAGACACAGACACAGACACAGACACAGACACAGACACAGACACAGACACAGACACAGACACAGACACAGGCACAGACACAGACACAGACACAGACACAGACACAGACACAGACAAAGACACAGACACAGACACAGACACAGACACAGACACAGACACAGACACAGACACAGACACAGACACAGACACAGACACAGACACAGACACAGACACAGACACAGACACAGACACAGACACAGACACAGACACAGACACAGACACAGACACAGACACAGACACAGACACAGACACAGACACAGACACAGACACAGACACAGACACAGACACAGACACAGACACAGACACAGACACACACAGACACAGACACAGACACAGGCACTGACACAGCCACAGACACAGACACAGACACAGACACAGACACAGACACAGACACAGACACAGACACAGACACAGACAGAGACACAGAGACAGACGAAGACACAGACACAGACACAGACACAGACACAGACACAGACACAGACACAGACACAGACACAGACACAGACACAGACACAGACACGGACACAGACACAGACACAGACACAGACACAGACACAGACACAGACACAGACACAGACACAGACACAGACACAGACACAGACACAGACACAGACACAGACACAGACACAGACACAGACACAGACACAGACACAGACACAGACAAAGACACAGACACAGACACAGACACAGACACAGACACAGACACAGACACAGACACAGACACAGTCACAAACACGGACACAGACACAAAAACAGACACAGACACAGACACAGACACAGACACAGACACGGACGAAGACACAGACACAGACACAGACACAGACACAGTCACAGTCACAGACAAAGACACAGACACAGATACAGACATAGACACAGACACAGGCACTGACACAGCCACAGACACAGACACAGACACAGACACGGACACAGACACAGACACAGACACAGACAGAGACACAGAGACAGACGAAGACACAGACACAGACACAGACACAGACACAGACACAGACACAGACACAGACACAGACACAGACACAGACACAGACACAGACACAGACACAGACACAGACACAGACACAGACACAGACACAGACACAGATATCGACACAGACACAGACACAGACACAGACACAGACACAGACACAGACACAGACACAGACACAGACACAGACACAGACACAGACAAAGACACAGACACAGACACAGACACAGACACAGACACAGACACAGACACAGACACAGACACAGACACAGACACAGACACAGACACAGACACAGACACAGACACAGACACAGACACAGACACAGACACAGACACAGACACAGACACAGCCACAGACACAGACACAGACACAGACACAGACACAGACACAGACACAGACACAGACACAGACACAGACACAGACACAGACACAGACACAGACACAATCACAATCGCAGACACAGACACAGACACAGACACAGACACAGACACAGACACAGACTCAGACCAAGACCCAGTAACAGACACGGACACAATCACAAACACAGACAAGAACACAGATACAGACACAGAAACAAACACAGACACGGACACGGACACAGACACAGACACAGACACAGACACAGACACAGACACAGACACATACACAGACACAGACACAGACACAGACACAGACACAGACACAGACACAGACACAGACACAGACACAGACACAGACACAGACACAGACACAGACACAGACACAGACACAGACACAGACACAGACACAGACACAGACACAGACACAGACACAGGCACAGACACAGACACAGACACAGACACAGACACAGACACAGACACAGACACAGACACAGACACAGACACAGACACAGACACAGACACAGACACAGACACAGACACAGACACAGACACAGACACAGACACAGACACAGACACAGACACAGACACAGACACAGACACAGACACAGACACAGACACAGACACAGACACAGACACAGACACAGACACAGACACAGACACAGACACAGACACAGACACAGACACAGACACAGACACAGACACAGACACAGACACAGACACCGACACAGACACAGACACAGACACAGACACAGACACAGACACAGACACAGACACAGACACAGACACAGACACAGACACAGACACAGACACAGACACAGACACAGACACAGACAAAGACACAGACACAGACACAGACACGGACAAAGACACAGACACAGACACAGACACAGACACAGACACAGACACAGACAAAGACACAGACACAGACACAGATACAGACACAGACACAGACACAGACACAGACACAGACACAGACACAGACACAGACACAGAAACAGACACAGACATAGACACAGACACAGGCACAGACACAGACACAGACACAGACACAGACACAGAGACAGACACAGACACCGACACAGACACAGACGCAGACACAGACACAGACACAGACACAGACAAAGACACAGACACAGAAACAGACACAGACACAGACACAGACACAGACACAGACACAGACACACACACAGAACCAGACACAGACACAGACACAGACACAGACACAGACACAGACACAGGCACAGACACATACACAGACACAGACAGAGACACAGAGACAGAAACGGACACAGACACAGACACAGACACAGACACAGACACAGACACAGACACAGACACAGACACAGACACAGACACAGACACAGACACAGACACAGACACAGACACAGACACAGACACAGACACAGACACAGACACAGACACAGACACAGACACAGACACAGACACAGACACAGACACAGACACAGACACAGACGAAGACACAGACACAGGCACAGACACAGACACAGACACAGACACAGACACAGACACAGACACAGACACAGACACAGACACAGACACAGACACAGACACAGACACAGACACAGACACAGACACAGACACAGACACAGACACAGACACAGACACAGACACAGACACAGACACAGACACGGACACAGACACAGACACAGACACAGACACAGACACAGACACAGGCACAGACACAGACACAGACACAGACACAGACACAGACACAGACACAGACACAGACATAGACACAGACACAGACACAGACACAGACACAGACACAGACACAGACACAGACACAGACACGGACACGGACACAGACGCAGACCCAGACACAGACACAGACACAGACACAGACACAGACACAGACACAGACACAGACACAGACACAGACACAGACACAGACATAGACACAGACACAGACACAGACACAGACACAGACACAGGCACAGACACAGACATGGACACGGACACAGACGCAGACCCAGACACAGACACAGACACAGACACAGACACAGACACAGACACAGACACAGACAAAGACACAGACACAGACACAGACACAGACACAGACACAGACACAGACACAGACACAGACACAGACACAGACACAGACACAGACACAGACACAGACACAGACACAGACACAGACACAGACACAGACACAGACACAGACACAGACACAGACACAGACACAGACACAGACACAGACACAGACACAGACACAGACACAGACACAGACACAGACACAGACACAGACACAGACACAGACA
>CAXAQZ010000776.1:0-15853 GCA_963971145.1 Sussaba pulchella
CTTACACTTACACTTACACTTACACTTACACTTACACTTACACTTACACTTACACTTACACTTACACTTACACTTACACTTACACTTACACTTACACTTACACTTACACTTACACTTACACTTACACTTACACTTACACTTACACTTACACTTACACTTACACTTACACTTACACTTACACTTACACTTACACTCACACTTACATTTACACTTACACTTACACTTACACTCACGCTTACACTTACACTTACACTTACACTTACACTTACACTTACACTTACACTTACACTTACACTTACACTTACACTTACACTTACACTTACACTTACACGTACACTTACACTTACACTTACACTTACACTTACACTTACACTTACACTTACGCTTACACTTACCCTTACGCTTACGCTTGCGCTTACGCTTACGCTTACACTTACACTTACACTTACACTTACACTTACACTTACACTTACGCTTACACTTACACTTACACTTACACTTGCACTTACACTTACACTTACACTTACACTTACACTTACACTTACACTTACACTTACACTTACACTTACACTTACACTTACACTTACACTTACACTTACACTTACACTTACACTCACACTTACACTTACACTCACACTTACACTTGAACTTACACTTACACTTACACTTACACTTACACTTACACTTACACTTACACTTACACTTACACTTACACTTACACTCACACTTACACTTACACTTACACTTACACTTACACTTACACTTACACTTACACTTACACTTACACTTACACTTACACTTACACTTACACTTACACTTACACTTACACTTACACTTACACTTACACTTACAATTACACTTACACTTACACTTAAACTTACACTTACACTTACACTTACACTTACACTTACACTTACACTTACACTTACACTTACACTTACACTTACACTTACACTTACACTTACACTTACACTTACACTTACACTTACACTTACACTTACACTTACACTTACACTTACACTTACACTTACACTTACACTTACACTAACACTTACACTTGCACTTACACTTACACTTACACTTACACTTACACTTACACTTACACTTACACTTACACTTACACTTACACTTACACTTACACTTACACTTACACTTACACTTACACTTACACTTACACTTACACTTACACTTACACTTACACTTACACGTACACTTACACTTACACTTACACTTACACTTACACTTACACTTACACTTACACTTACACTTACACTTACACTTACACTTACACTTACACTTACACTTACACTTACACTTACACTTACACTTACACTTACACTTACACTTACACTTACACTTACACTTACACTTACACTTACATTTACACTTACACTTACAATTACACTTACACTTACACTTACACTTACACTTACACTCACACTTACACTTACACTTACACTTACACTTACACTTACACTTACACTTACACTTACACTTACACTTACACTTACACTTACACTTACACTTACACTTACACTTACACTTACACTTACACTTACACTTACACTTACACTTACACTTACACTTACACTTACACTTACACTTACACTTACACTTACACTTACACTTACACTTACACTTACACTTACACTTACACTTACACTTACACTTACACTTAAACTTACACTTACACTTACACTTACACTTACACTTACACTTACACTTACACTTACACTTACACTTACACTTACACTTACACTTACACTTACACTTACACTTACACTTACACTTACACTTACACTTACACTTACACTTACACTTACACTTACACTTACACTTACACTTACACTTACACTTACACTTACACTTACACTTACACTTGCACTTACACTTACACTTACACTTACACTTACACTTACACTTACACTTACACTTACACTTACACTTACACTTACACTTACACTTACACTTACACTTACACTTACACTTACACTTACACTTACACTTAAACTTACACTTACACTTACACTTACACTTACACTTACACTCACACTTACACTTACACTTATGCTTACACTCACGCTTACACTTACACTTACACTTACACTTACACTTACACTTACACTTACACTTACACTTACACTTACACTTACACTTACACTTACACTTACACTTACACTTACACTTACACTTACACTTACACTTACACTTACGATTACACTTACACTTACACTTATGCTTACACTTACACTTACGCTTACACTTACGCTTACGCTTACGCTTACGCTTACGCTCACACTTACACTTACACTTACACTTACACTTACACTTACACTTACGCTTACACTTACACTTACTTTTGCACTTACACTTACACTTACACTCACACTTACACTTACACTTACACTTACACTTACACTCACACTTACACTTACACTCACACTTACACTTACACTTACACTTACACTTACACTTACACTTACACTTACACTTACACTTACACTTACACTTACACTTACACTTACACTTACACTTACATTTACACTTACACTTACACTTACACTTACACTTACACTTACACTTACACTTACACTTACACTTACACTTACACTTACACTTACACTTACACTTACACTTACACTTACACTTACACTTACACTTACACTTACACTTACACTTACACTTACACTTACACTTACACTTACACTTACACTTACACTTACACTTACACTTACACTTACACTTACACTTACACTTACACTTACACTTAAACTTACACTTACACTTACACTTACACTTACACTTACACTTACACTTACACTTCCACTTACACTTACACTTACACTTACACTTACACTTACACTTACACTTACACTTACACTTACACTTACACTTACACTTACACTTACACTTACACTTACACTTACACTCACACTAACACTTACACTCACACTAACACTTACACTTACACTTACACTTACACTTAGACTTACACTTACACTTAGACTTACACTTACACTTACACTTACACTTACACTTACACTTACACTTACACTTACACTTACACTTACACTTACACTTACACTTACACTTACACTTACACTTACACTTACACTTACACTTACACTTACACTTACACTTACACTTACACTTACACTTACACCTACACTTACACTTACACTGACACTTACACTTACACTTACACTTACACTTACACTTACACTTACACTTACACTTACACTTACACTTAAACTTACACTTACACTTACACTTACACTTACACTTACACTTACACTTACACTTACACTTACACTTACACTTACACTTACACTTACACTTACACTTACACTTACACTTACACTTACACTTACACTTACACTTACACTTACACTTACACTTACACTTACACTTACACTTACACTTACACTTACACTTACACTTACACTTACACTTACACTTACACTTACACTTACACTTACACTTACACTTACACTTACACTTACACTTACACTTACACTTACACTTACACTTACACTTACACTTACACTTACACTTACACTTACACTTACACTTACACTTACACTTACACTTACACTTACACTTACACTTACACTTACACTTACACTTACACTTACACTTACACTTACACTTACACTTACACTTACACTTACACTTACACTTACACTTACACTTACACTTACACTTACACTTACACTTACACTTACACTTACACTTACACTTACACTTACACTTACACTTACACTTAAACGTACACTTACACTTACACTTACACTTACACTTACACTTACACTTACACTTTCACTTACCATTTCACTTACACTTACACTTACACTTACACTTACACTTACACTTACACTTACACTTACACTTACACTTACACTTACACTTACACTTACACTAACACTTACACTTACACTTACACTTACACTTACACTTACACTTACACTTACACTTACACTTACACTTACACTTACACTTACACTTACACTTACACTTACACTTACACTTACACTTACACTTACACTTACACTTACACTTACACTTACACTTACACTTACACTTACACTTACACTTACACTTACACTTACACTTACACTTACACTTACACTTACACTTACACTTACACTTACACTTACACTTACACTTACACTTACACTTACACTTACACTTACACTTACACTTACACTTACACTTACACTTACACTTACACTTACACTTACACTTACACTTACACTTACACTTACACTTACACTTACACTTACACTTACACTTACACTTACACTTACACTTACACTTACACTTACACTTACACTTACACTTACACTTACACTTACACTTACACTTACACTTACACTTACACTTACACTCACACTTACACTTACACTTACACTTACACTTACACTTACACTTACACTTACACTTACACTTACACTTACACTTACACTTACACTTACACTTACACTTACACTTACACTTACACTTACACTTACACTTACACTTACACTTACACTTACACTTACACTTACACTTACACTTACACTTACACTTACACTTACACTTACACTTACACTTACACTTACACTTACACTTACACTTACACTTACACTTACACTTACACTTACACTTACACTTACACTTACACTTACACTTACACTTACACTTACACTTACACTTACACTTACACTTACACTTACACCTACACTTACACTTACACTTACACTTACACTTACACTTACACTTACACTTACACTTACACTTACACTTACACTTACACTTGTTACGTCTGGGGTAACAATATCTTATAATTGCCCTGTTTTTGACCTTAGCAAATGCTAATTGGTCAGGGATACGGGCTGACGATTTGATAAAGTGTTATTTTTATTAAAATGTATTAAAATATTTATTGAGAGAGAAATATGAAATGTATGTGTGTGGGTTAGTGTGTGTGATAAAGGTCCGCGTGGGTACGCGTTACCTTTATATCTAAAAACTAATGTTAGTTAAAAAAAATAAAAGAATGGGAGTCCGCGTGGGTACGCGTTACTCCCGTGATTTAGGAATGAGAGTCCGCGTGGGTACGCGTTACTCTCGGATTTGGATTTTTTATGAAGGTCCGCGTGGGTACGCGTTACCTTCGGGTTAAGGAGATGAGAGTCCGCGTGGGTACGCGTTACTCTCGGAGTTGGAAGGATGTGAGTCCGCGTGGGTACGCGTTACTCACAAGGGTGATTGGTATTCGGAAAAGAGGATTGAAAGGAACTTACAAAAAACTTAGAGTCCTTTTTCTTCTTGTTTAAACTTTGAAAATATTTATTGGTTGGGACTGGGCCCGAAAAGATTTTAGTGATGTCGAGACGTCGGAGGTTGAACAATAACTGAATAAAAGCCGCGTGTGTGGCCCTTTTATACAATTTCGGGACCACACAAAATATTGAACAAGGTTGGAGAGGGTAGTTTTCCTTATTTATAATTGGTTGAAAAACACCGTCTCCCACCTTCTTATTCTACAAGACGCGTTTCGCTTTTAAACTACGAAGCTAGTGGTAAGGGTGGGAAAGGGCAAATTTTCTTTGTATCTCATTGGTTAAAATTTCCCGTTTCCCACTTCTTAGTTTTATGCAATAAGGTGGGAAGAATCTTATCTTTTCGAGCTGAAGGCCCAAGAGTCCCCTCCCTTATATCCTTGTATGCCCCTTGAAGAAGGCCATACACTCGCGCCTGTGTTTCGAGGGTTGCAGCCCTTCAGGCGTCTGTGTGGTGGCGTTACGGGGACGTAACACCTCCCTGCTGAGATTAAATGTCGGGTTAGAAGATTAAAAACGACATTTAAAGTTTGAGAGAAAAAGAAAGAATACGGAGTCTTTGTTATTTTACATTAGGGATTCGATACAATTCAAATTCTTTAATTCGAGGAGGTGTCCTAAACTAGTTCGTATAACAATTATTTTATAGCGATTTGATATTATATGTGTATATTTCTATGAATAATTTTATTTATTTGTGTTCTTATTATTATTATTTTTTTTTTATACATTTTTTTTATTTTATTTTTTATTTAGGTATTAATTTAACTTGGTAGAAGATTGCATATTAAAAAGAGAATAGTCGAAGAAGTTAAAATATTTGGCGCAGGATATCAATCAATTTAAGTATCTCGATCGTTGACCCGCCTTCTTCTTTCTTCAGTGGTGTTTTCGTTGGTCCATTAGCCTTTCAACGAGAAGGCGCCCATGGGATGGTCCGGTGCAGGTGGGGCAATGTCGCGGGTAGTTGGTATGTGAATTTCTGTCAATTCCTGTTGTTCTGCGATGTCTTCCCTCTGATTTGGGTTTGTATCGAGATTACGTTTAAGATGCAGCAGGAGATGTGTGACTGAATCCCAGATAGCTCCAAGTAAAACCAGAGACCAACCGTAAACGGTATGCAAAGCATAGCCATGGATGAGGGTGTCTATGACGAGTTTAATCACACGGATTATTATAAAGATCCCGATGATACCAGCACTTGCAGTTCCGAAAGAGACGAATCGTCCATATGTTTTGTTCCACATGGAGTCTGCGAGGCTCTGGAGTCCGTCCGCACCCAGCAAGTTTGAGAAAGCCAAGCCTTGCGTCTGGATCGGTTGACCCGTGATCCCTCGTGCGATGGTGTTCAGAACTGCGGGCTTCTCGACTGGAAACATGATGTGATCCCTGAGTTTGTCGAGATCTTCCTTCGAATATATGCCGCTGGTTGCTAGTGATGATGGGTTCAGGTAGCTCCATGTAGGTTTGGTCATTGGCTTTATGATTGTTGGAGGCAGACTCTGTATTGGTCCTGGAAGGAGCTTGTACCACGAGTCAGCCAGTAGATACTGCGTTGGCAGTAAGGCGTCACATGTTATCTCGACTCCTGTCTGCATGATTATATGGGTCCGAGGAGATATGAACAAACTGTTATTTCCTCGGGATACTGGAAGCTGATGGTAGCAGGACTCTGTCCTCCTTATTTTTACTTCTACAGGAATGCACTTCACAAGGTGTACTACTTCGCCCGCGACGACTGCCATGTATCCTGGTCCCTTCATGAGATGATAGGCGAACTCGTCCGGTGATTGTGTTGCGGTGATTAGTGCGTTTTTCAACACTTGCTGTTCGAGGTTGCATCGTTGGGTTAAAACGTCGAGATACAATTGATTGATTTGAGTTCGAATATGCTTCTCGACAAAAACAAATTTCGAATTCGTATAAGTAAATATGTCTAAATTTTCTACCGCTATCGGTCTCGTTTTTGCAAAAGTTGCTCCATGCTTTATTTCAAAAATTAGCAATTTCGGATGTTCTGTGCGTATTAACGTATAGCCACAGAGCATTTGTTCTGATTTCTTCGTTAAAGCAAAAGTCGTGTCCTGAGTTGACAACGTGTATATTGTCTGAGGGTATGTATTACTTGAATCTTTTACTCTATTTGCTAAACCCTCATATAAAACATCGTATCGATCAAACTTGCAATTATCTTTAGGTAAGGTGTTCCAAAAAGTGTGTCCACCTTCATTATCAATACACTGTTGACCTGTTAATTGGCACGTCGTTCCGGATTTGAGATTAATTCGATCGGTATCTAGCTGTACAGATGCTTCGTATTGCATTAATGTGATTTTTACAGTTGCTTGTACTACTACCTCGTCCCAGCTTCCATATGGATCGGAAAACTGAGATCCATGGCATGTTCCATCATTACCTACTGATCCCGCTAGGGTTATGCTACGGGTTGCCGTTTCGTTTTTGCGTATACCGGTGATGAAAGCATTGCCAATTCTATAATCTCCTGATACATGTAATTGTTGGCATGCGTCGCGTGAAATCTCTGACAAATATTCTAGCTGCCCGTGTGCCACAATTGAAATATGGGAATTCATTCCACAATAATAAATGATTCGATGAATTTCGACTTTGCATTGTATGACTCGATTACTGATTCAATTGTAACAGTTGTATATGCACGGGGTCTGCGATTACTTCTGGAACAGGTATATTACATTCGCCCACGTCGAGTAATGATAGCGTAGTTATATTTAAATTCGATGAGCCACAATCGTACCCAATTATCGCCGTCGTTTCGACTATTGCACATAGCAATAATGACAGGAGTAACATATCCTTGATCATCATTTTAAGCGAGAAAGAAAGAATTTTGTATAAATTTTTTTATGTGTAATAATTTTTTATAGTAGATTTTACGATATTCTTATTATTATTATTTATTTACTTATTTTTGTTTTTAGGTACGAATGTATATATATATAAATATATAAATATGTCTATGTATCTCGATATATAGTTTTATTCTTTTTTTTTCTAAAATTATTTATTTATTTAGTTGGTGGATAAAAAAAAACCCTTGGCTTGAACTCCTTCCTTTTCTTTTCCCTTTTTTTTTGCTGAAATGAAAGAGATTAATTATTGGTCGGAGCTAGTGGTGTAATATAGGAGAGGCGTAGCCTATTTATATTCACGACTCGAGTTTTATTTTTTATTTGAATTTTGATATTCCCTTTTGGGTTTGTCTCTAAAACTTCATGAGGACCAGTGTAATGGTCTTCTAATTTTCCCGGTTTAGGCCCTTTCTGAAGAAAAACAAAATCACCAATCTTTAACGTTTGGGGCTTTATTTTCCGATCATAGAACCCTTTTGATTTTACTTTAGCATCGATTAAATTGTCTCTAGCCAAACTCTGAAACTCGTGCAATCGAGTTACTAAATTCGTGAGATAATCGTCGTAAGTAATTTCATGATCGTTTAGAGGTGGGTCGCTGGATGGGAGCCTTGCTAACTTTCCGAATACTAGTTCGAATGGCGTGTGTCTAGTGCCTTCATGTGTGCTTGTATTATATGAGAAGGTTGCAAGTTCCAACCACTCGTCCCACTCTTGATCTTGATTTGTAAATTGTTTTAGATATTCTCCTAGGACGTGATGGGATCTTTCAATGGAACCGTTGGATTGAGGATGAAATGCCGTGGTTTTGAATTGTTTAATTCTGAATTGTTTCGCTAAATTTTTTAGTACTTTGCTGAGAAAATTGCTACCTTGATCTGTTAGAACAGATCTTGGTGCTCCAAAAATGCAAATAAATCGTTTTACGAAAGCAATGCTTATTGTTACTGCTGTTGCGTTCGGTAATGGAATTGCTAATGAATATTTTGTTAATTGGTCTTGAATCGTTAATATGTACTCGTTATCGTTTTTCGTTCGCGCGAGAGGACCCACGATATCCATGGCGATTTTATCAAACGCCGTTCTCGGTGTATCGGTTATTACCATCGGATTTCGGTTTTTCACGCGGACTAATTTTTTTAACTGACAACCGAGACAGTTTCTTATGAATTGTTGTATATCTAATTTCATATTCTCCCAGAAATAACGTTGTCTGATTCTACTGTATGTTTTCGATACTCCTTTATGGCCACCGAGTGCGGATGAATGCATTTCCTGAATAATTTCTTTACGTTTTGTTGATTCTACATATTGGATTGCTCCTGTACATATAATTATTTTTGTGTTCCAAGTTTCGCTAATTTCGCACAAGATTTTTCTGATTAACGACCATTCTATTGTTTCTATTTCGTTTGTCTTAGCGATGCTAATGGATTTTAAACCCAATCCGGTTGCTAATTCTTTAAGACTACGAAATGAATTTTTTATGTCTGATATTACATCCGTGAGACCTTCGCTAAATTGTCGTAACGGTAATGCAATATGAAATTTATTTTTAAACTCTTTTGCTTGGGCTACTCCCGGTTCGATATTTTCGAATTTCGGTAACTGATAGTTTTTACTAACTTCAGATTGTCCTAGGTCGCACGGTTCACCGTTACGATCCACGAAATATGCATAATTGTCTCTCCTCATAAATAGCTGGTCTTTAGATTCGAGTATATTTCGTGGATATCGTAATTTTCCTATTTCATTATGTTCATCTATTGTTTCCAATACTCTATCTTCGTTATGCTTCCTAATTTCTTCCGTTTCGCTATCTTCGTTTGTTGTTTCTGAATCGCTTGATTGGTTATGAATTTCGTCGAGAATCGCTTGTGTCGTTTTTTCGGTATGTTTGCTATGGGTTTTTGTATTTTTATCCCTTTTCAATTTTACGGGGCTATCTACCTGAGCGTCCCATTCGTCCCGTAATCTCTGGGGTCCCTTTTTATTTCGCGTACTCTTTCTTACCGTAAATTCAGTTTCCTTTGATTTTGGCTCTTCGTGAATCATTGCTTCTACCGTAACCGCGTTTGCCGGATTTTTGCTGTTTTTTACTACCTTCACGTGTTGTTGTTCGACTGGGTTGCGAGACAGAGCGTCTGCATTGACATTCGATTTCCCAGCTTTATAGATAATATCGTAATCATGGTCCCCGAGTTTAAATCTCCATTTAGTGACTCGAGATGTTGGATCTTTCGAATTTTTGAACCAAATAAGCGGTTTATGATCCGTGACGATCGTAAATTTCCTCCCGTATACGTATGGGTGGAATTGTTTTACAGCATAAACTATCGCGAGAGCTTCTTTTTCATAAACTTCGTAATTTTTCTCGGCAGTGTTAAGAGTACGTGAAACGTAAGAGATTGGTAAATCTTTACCTATTTCGCCCTGAGATAATATGCCTCCGATTGCATAACCTGATGCGTCAGTAGTAATTATAAAAGGTTTCGTAAAATCAGGGTGTCTCAGTATTGGTTCCTTGCATAGGATTTCTTTCAATTCTTCGAATGCATTTTTTTCTTTTTCACCCCATAAAAATACTGTATCCTTTTTTAGAAGATTAGTTATTGGTTTAGCAATTTTTGAATATCCTTTTACGAACCGCCGATAATAACCGGTCAACCCTAAAAATTGTCTCACCCCTTTGACGTTGCGAGGGGCAGGGTACCCTCTCACTGCAGCGATATTTTTGGGGTCGGGTTTGATACCGTTTTCTGTAATTAAATGTCCCAAATAAGTTACTTCTTTCCGCAGAAACTCGCACTTATCTGGTTGTAATTTTAAATTTGCATCGGCGAGTCGATTTATCAATTTTCTATATTTTATTTTGTGCTCCTCTAACGAGGATGCGTAGATAACAATGTCGTCAAGGTAAACAAATAATTCGATACCTTGAAGACCGCTCAAGACTCGGTCCATTAATCTCTGAAATGTTGCTGGGGCGTTTTTCAACCCGAAAGGCATTCGAGAAAACTCATAATGCCCGAAAGGTGTTGAAAAAGCTGTTTTATGTGAATCTTCTGATTTTACTTTAATTTGATGGAAACCAGATGCAAGATCGAATACTGAGAAGTACTTTGCTCCCCCGAGTTGGTCCAATATATCCGTTATATTTGGTAAAGGGTATGAATCACCTATCGTTTTTTCATTGAGATCTCGAAAATCTAAAACCATTCTCCAACGCTTATTACCTTTGGAGTCCGGTTTTTTTGGAACAATCCATACGGGACTGTTGTATGGGGATTGTGAAGTTTTTATTATGCCTCCGTCATAAAGTTCCTGTACTTGTCGCGTGATTTCGTCTTTATGTATAGGAGGATATCGATATTGTCGGGTGTTGATGGGATGCTCATCGGTTGTGCAAATTGGGTGTTCTAATTTTGAAGTAGCTCCCAATTTTTCACCCGGAATATGAAATTGTTCTACGCTTTCTTCTAATAATTCATTTACGCTTGCTCTTTCTTCGGAATTTAAGTGTTCGAGACGGAGCAGCGATTTTATTTTTTCTACACGGTTGTCTTGGTTCGTATTTCTTGCGATTGCCAAGCAGAGCGTGTTCGATTTGAAAGATTTTGACGAGTTCGTCGAGTTTGTTGAATTTGTAGATTTAGTAGATTTAGTAGATTTAGTAGATTTAGTAGATTTAGTAGATTTAGTAGATTTAGTAGATTTAGTAGATTTAGTAGATTTAGTGGATTTAGTAGATTTAATTGATTTAATTGATTCAATTGATTTAGTAGATTTTGTAGATTTTGTATTCTCTTCAAATTCTTGAAGAGTGAGAGTAGGAACTTCGATATCGATATCTTCCTCTCTCGTGTTGTAGACTTTGGTGTACGCGACACCTTGAATATTTGTGACTAACGCTTTACCGAAATAAATATTTTCTCCGACCTCTAGTTTGGGTAAATAGCCTTCTGTAATTTCAGTGTTTTTTACTCTCACATAAAAAGTTGAAATTGAGCGCGCAGGAATGGTTACTACCTCCGGACTCGAGAATCGGATTTTATTATCCTTCCAATACAGACAGTGTTCTTTGAAATCAATTGTGGCCTTATATCTCTGGAAAAATTCATTACCCAATATCCCAGCTTGTTCGATCGGAAAATCGTTTGCAACTATATGGAAAACGACTGGACTTCCTAAGATGTCTACCGAGAAGGACCCTAAGGTTTCTACGAGTGTCGCCGTTATTCCGTGCAATTCTAAGATATCCCACTTATCTATATGAGATTCCGATTTCACGTAAGCCTTTTTCACGAGATTGGGTTCAGAACCAGAATCGACCATTAATTCTACGGGAGAATTCACAACTGATGACTCTATCTGTATTGTCGGGGGTCGGCAGCGTTGTCTCAAATTCACGTACGCTACTCGGACTCGTTTTGTGTTGATATCGCGAAGGCTGTACGAGGGGTTTCTTTGTATGTATTTGGGGTCTCCCGATGAACCCCGTTCTTCGAGAGACCGTTGGAGTTTCCCTGAGCTCGCTGTTTATTATTATAATCCCTCTTCCTACATTCATCGATAATATGTCCGTCTTTTTTACAGTAACGGCAAGTTTTTTGGGGTTGCGTGATATTATTCCTGTTTACTAACGGCTTATCCGCTCCTCGAGCGGGTCGAGTGTCCTTATCTCGAGGAGGCCCGGCGCCTTGGTTCCTGAACCAACATAGGTCGGCCGTATGACCCGCGCGTTTACAAATTTGACAATTTATGGCGCTTGTCTGAACCGTCCCTACGTCTCGCCGAGGTGTAGATTTACTTGTAGGTTTAGGGTTGCGTAGTTCGTTCATAGTCGTCTGTTTTCTGTCGATTTTAATTGCGTCCTTACCGGCGTCCGTTAGCGTAGCGTACGTCTTCTCCATTCGTATTTGTATATCTGGCCTAAGGCCGTCGAGAAAACTTTCTACGCACTCTTTTTCGACAGAATTTTTATTTTCGTCGTTTATTTCCCCGTTATTGTTACTTTTGAAGGCTTCGATAATATGATTTCCGATTTCGCGCACGCGATTTATATATTTTATAATATCTTCATTTTCTAGCTGTACTAACGTCCCTAATTCTCGTCGTACCTGATTAACTGTTCTCGCGGGGGCGTATAAATCTTTTAAATACGCGGCTAAAGTCTTTAAATTCTCGAATTTAACTCCCTGAATGGATCTTTTTGCTTCGCCCGTTATCGCGGTCCTAATTAATTTTACGAAATTTGCTTCCACGTTTGCGGGAAGCATACTTAATGCTTCCTCGCAACTATCGATAAATTCAAAAACGGGGATATTGTATCCGTCGAATTCAGATACAACTTTGATTGCATCCTTAAGGGATACAATCTGTGATGCTCCCACAGGCATTTCGGCGGATGGGGGTATAACGTTTTGACTAGGAATAAGAGGGTTTGTTGAAATATTTACTTTTTTATTTGGGGTGTGGTCAACTGGCATGACTTAGGATCAAATCGTCTTTGTATCCCACCGCTGTCACCAAAAAGAAAGGTATGTTACGTCTGGGGTAACAATATCTTATAATTGCCCTGTTTTTGACCTTAGCAAATGCTAATTGGTCAGGGATACGGGCTGACGATTTGATAAAGTGTTATTTTTATTAAAATGTATTAAAATATTTATTGAGAGAGAAATATGAAATGTATGTGTGTGGGTTAGTGTGTGTGATAAAGGTCCGCGTGGGTACGCGTTACCTTTATATCTAAAAACTAATGTTAGTTAAAAAAAATAAAAGAATGGGAGTCCGCGTGGGTACGCGTTACTCCCGTGATTTAGGAATGAGAGTCCGCGTGGGTACGCGTTACTCTCGGATTTGGATTTTTTATGAAGGTCCGCGTGGGTACGCGTTACCTTCGGGTTAAGGAGATGAGAGTCCGCGTGGGTACGCGTTACTCTCGGAGTTGGAAGGATGTGAGTCCGCGTGGGTACGCGTTACTCACAAGGGTGATTGGTATTCGGAAAAGAGGATTGAAAGGAACTTACAAAAAACTTAGAGTCCTTTTTCTTCTTGTTTAAACTTTGAAAATATTTATTGGTTGGGACTGGGCCCGAAAAGATTTTAGTGATGTCGAGACGTCGGAGGTTGAACAATAACTGAATAAAAGCCGCGTGTGTGGCCCTTTTATACAATTTCGGGACCACACAAAATATTGAACAAGGTTGGAGAGGGTAGTTTTCCTTATTTATAATTGGTTGAAAAACACCGTCTCCCACCTTCTTATTCTACAAGACGCGTTTCGCTTTTAAACTACGAAGCTAGTGGTAAGGGTGGGAAAGGGCAAATTTTCTTTGTATCTCATTGGTTAAAATTTCCCGTTTCCCACTTCTTAGTTTTATGCAATAAGGTGGGAAGAATCTTATCTTTTCGAGCTGAAGGCCCAAGAGTCCCCTCCCTTATATCCTTGTATGCCCCTTGAAGAAGGCCATACACTCGCGCCTGTGTTTCGAGGGTTGCAGCCCTTCAGGCGTCTGTGTGGTGGCGTTACGGGGACGTAACACACTTACACTTACACTTACACTTACACTTACACTTACACTTACACTTACACTTACACTTACACTTACACTTACACTTACACTTACACTTACACTTACACTTACACTTACACTTACACTTACACTTACACTTACACTTACACTTACACTTACACTTACACTTACACTTACACTTACACTTACACTTACACTTACACTTACACTTACACTTACACTTACACTTACACTTACACTTACACTTACACTTACACTTACACTTACACTTACACTTACACTTACACTTACACTTACACTTACACTTACACTTACACTTACACTTACACTTACACTTACACTTACACTTACACTTACACTTACACTTACACTTACACTTACACTTACACTTACACTTACACTTACACCTACACTTACACTTACACCTACACTTACACTTACACCTACACTTACACTTACACTTACACTCACACTTACACTTACACTTATATTCACACTTACACTTACACTTACACTTAAACTTACACTTACACTTACACTTACACTTACACTTACACTTACACTTACACTTACACTTACACTTACACTTACACTTACACTTACACTTACACTTACACTTACACTTACAATTACTCTTACACTTACACTTACACTTACACTTACACTTACACTTACACTTACACTTACACTTACACTTACACTTACACTTACACTTACACTTACACTTACACTTACACTTACACTTACACTTACACTTACACTTACACTTACACTTACACTTACACTTACACTTACACTTACACTTACACTTACACTTACACTTACACTTTCACTTACACTTACACTTACACTTACACTTACACTTACACTTACACTTACACTTACACTTACACTTACACTTACACTTACACTTACACTTACACTTACACTTACACTTACACTTACACTTACACTTACACTTACACTTACACTTACACTTACACTTACACTTACACTCACACTTACACTTACACTTACACTTACACTTACACTTACACTTACACTTACACTTACACTTACACTTACACTTACACTTACACTTACACTCACACTTACACTC
>CAXAQZ010000777.1:0-13908 GCA_963971145.1 Sussaba pulchella
ACTCGAAATCAATCAAAGGGACCTGATCAATTCACAACATTACGCCAATTAGCAATAACTTAGGTTCCGCTATTGTAAGGCCTGTGTCGAATTCTTCGAATTTTTCTATTGTTCAAGTTTTTAAAAACGAATGAAAACTATTTTGCAATTAAAGAAATATTTTCAAGAAATGTTAAGGCCTATTTTTGATTTCATTGTATTAATAATCGTATAACTTTCTTTCACTGCAGGATATTGGGAGTAGTCAAGACATTGCATTTGTATCTAAAAGACAAAAATTCAAAATGATCGATAGCTCAAGAGGATTGAAGGAGAATTTATACATTTTGAAGGGAGAAAATAAAATTTGGTTTATCATTGAATTTTTAAACTTTCATCGATTCTAGCAGTTTTTACAGACATCCCAACGTGAATTTGACGTATTATATGTGAAATTTTCTCAGCTTTCTGAAAAAAATATTGAAAAAAAATTTCAGACATGCGCAATGGCCGAAAAATAGCTTTTTATTATTAAAGGTCAATTTTGAGAGCTTTACGTTAGTCCAAACTGAGAATCAATATTTTTTTCAAAAAGTTGAGAAAATTTCACATAGAAATGCATTCTGAGTGTAATTTTCATTTTGCGATACAATACTATGAAATTAAATTGAAAAAAAAAAAAAACGGAAATGTCAGGAAATGCCCTTAATTACTACAGCCGAAATAATGGAGAAAAAAATCTGAAAAAATTCAGGCACATATAGGTCATCAAGGACTACATCCCAAAAAAATTTGAAAAGAATCTGAGGGGGGGTCACCCGGACCGATGCCTATAGTTTATGGAACCATTCATATATATATTTTTTTTATTATTTTTCCATTGTTCCTCGTATACCTTATTCGGTTTTTACGTTTTATCCCTTACCAGTTCCCCTTCCTATCACTTTCCTACTCGCACCCCGCTAAGCTAACCTAACTTCCAGTGCGTCCGCAGCCGCCTTAGCTACACTGTACCGCATTCGCCGAGGGCACGGGGAGACCGCGGAAAACCCGTGCCGGTCCAGACGTCCCTTTTTATTACTCTGATTTCCCGATGCATGAACGGAAGTAATTTTTACTCCCGTTTATACACCTAGGCCTCAGAGAATCTGGCCTCCCGCTCACCGAGCAGCGCGACAGCCGGCGCACGGCTAAGCGGTCACCCATCCAAGCACTGACCGCGAGGAAAGCTACTTAACTTGTGTGATCGCCAAAGCGGCGCACCGACCGCGCACCTATCGGTGTCGGTTTACACGATATATATTTTCTCCATATTTTGTTTCAACCTGCGTGACACCTAGAAATAAGGAAATTGTTTTTGTTTTTTGTCAGTTATGTTTGTCGTACAGTGACCTAGTTTTTTCTGTAACTTTCTCGTTTTAGAACCTTATTTGTTGGGATTTTTTTTAAGGTTTGAAATGTCGAGGAACATCGAGGACATTGAGGACATTTGGAAAGAATGTGCGGATGTATGTGTGTGTGTCTGTCTCTCGCTCACTGTCTCTCTCGCTCTCTTTCTCTCTCTCTCTCTCGCTCTCTCTCTGCCATTCCACATGCATCCACAATTCCCGCACATAGAACCTAAACGTACCAGAGGTCTTTCCACCTAGCAGCATCTTATCTATGGAACTTGCTACCTGTAAGAATTGCGTCTGCTGTATCGTTGTTAGTATTTAAACAGAGGGTGAAACAACATCTAGTACAACAAAAATCAACAAGAAAGAAGTGTGTGTGTGTGTGTGTGTGTGTTAGTTACAGCGCTCAAATTTTTCAGGGCTGTGGTGCCTTAGAATCTCCACCTAATCTGTTATTTTCGCAACAATCAACGCTGCCGCTCGAATTCGACAACGTTTTGAACTTTTCGAAAACTATCTTTACGTATATTAGCGTTCACACATTTCGAGATATTCTTTTAAATAGTTCTTCACATATAGAGTTATGCACACGGATGTTTAATATTGCACTCCTCTTCCTCCCCAATTCTATAAAAGTATGTAATATCATTGATATATGATGTAGATAAAACTAGGCGGAGATCGGCCAAATGGTTTCAATTTTAAAGCAATTAGAAATTTATAAATTCTAACTCCTAAATATATGAAGACGATTGACTATACATGTTTAAATTTTTAAACGTTTATTTTTATTTGTTACTTTTTGTTGCTTCATTGAACGACGCGTTCGAATTACAGAAAAAAGCTGTAAGTTGAAACATGCAATTTGCTTCTTCTGAATCGTAAATAGTCAACAAAGATTCCTCTATAAGGAAGCCAGAAGGAAGATGCTCCCTCATAAGTCCCTGAATCGTGAATCCTCGTAGAGCAATCGTCGTTTACAACCTACGATGCGGAGGAAGCAAATTGCAAGTTTCAACTTGCAGCGTGTTTTAAATTTGATGAAGGCCGAAAAAATCTGAGGAAAATATATATCGTTATAAGTAATACCAAAAAGGCACAGAAAAAAATTGGTCACTGCACAACAAACAAAACCCACAAAAAACAAGAAAAATTATCATTTGATTTTTTCTACGCGTCACGCAGGTCGAAATAAAATATATCGTGTAAAATGATACTAAAAAGTCACAAAAAAAAATCAGTGAGAGTCCTAAAATGCGAAGGTAGCGAAAAATTGTTTTGAATGAAAGGATATTTCTTCTCAAGTCATGCCAGCTGCTCAAGTTCACCGATTTTTCTGATGAAGCACCTCGGTACCAACTATAACTTCCTAAATTTTTATTGAAATCGATTGACCCGTTCAAAAGTTATGAAAATTTTTCGAGATTTTCAAAAATAGTTTTCACTCCTTGAGGGATACTCATTCGGGACTGAACCTGATTCAAATTATTATACATGATGGTAGTGACATGAAAAAAATATAACGGCAATGATCGGCGCGGGGGTACTTCGCCGATGCTTATCCCCCCCCCCCCCCCCCCCCCCCCAATAGCCTTTACACTATTATTTTCTCACTTGAAGACGTTATTAAAATAACCAAAAAGACAATAGCTGACCTCCGACGACGGACGATTGATGGTGCCATCCTCGTCCTCATCGGGCTCCGTCTCGTTTGTTCTCGAAAACGTGTCGGTGTAAAATAATTTTCTCTGCGTTAAAACGAAAAAATGTGGATTCCATTCTCTCTCGAGAGGATCCTCGAGATAGAGAATACCATTCTTGACCGTGTTGCGCAAATCCATCTCCTGCTTGCTGTCGTTTGTGTGAACAACAAAGCATGCCGTCTCGTCAACGCCGTCCGGAAGCTTTTTGTGCTTCAACAATATTCGTCGTTTGAGGGCTTGAGGCGAGGGCAAGCTAGTCTCGTTTTTGTCGATTGGTTGAGTCAGCAAAGCATCGCCGAATACTTCTTGCATCGCCGCTGCCATTTTTCGTTGTTGGGGCAAAGTACAATTGTCTTCAATCGACAAAATTACCGGGTATCTGTGGGGCGTTTATTTTAAAAAATCTAATTCAATTTAATTTAATTCAAATTAATTTTTCCCCGATTCCCCCATTCAATGTTTCCCGATTTATACATATTTATACAATCTGTGAATTAAAATCATTGCTTCTTTTTAAATTATGCAATATGGCGGGTATTTACGATTTTCCAATGATTGGGATTTTTGATTTTGGAAATTATCCAATTCGTATTTAAGTTGAACAATCAGGTGTCGGGGGCAACAAAATAATGTTGAAAGTACTCTTTTTAAACAACTTTTAGAATGATTGAATGCTTTTGTTGCATTATAATTTGTCCCGGGTTTCCAAATTGACTTCTTGTATCATGTATATGTATACGCGTGAGTGTAATGATCCTGTCAGATTTCAATGTATACGTTTCAATAACGGTTTGAGCGACACCTATGGAATATTGCACACACATAAAGCCTTATAATCCCTTCGTGACCTGTAATTTTCGTTATGATGATACAACCGACCGGATGTAACAGTGTTTTTAAATTTCCAAAACATGTTGGTCATCACTCTACAATTTTATAGGACTCTGAGGTTTTTTCAAATATTGTATGTTTTTCTCCGACTCGCGTCACCTTCGACCAATTGAATTCAAATTCATTACAGAAATCGATCATTGTTCAACTGTACTATGTGTGAAATTTTATGAATATCGGTAAAAGGAATTTAATTATTTAAGAATTACTTTTTTGAAAGTTCAACTTTTTTCTCGCAACATTGTTTTCTTGCCTCTCTCGATCGATTCAGCCTTGAGGGCTGAATATGCGCTTCTGCGAATAAATGAATAAATAATAATAATAACAATGATACAACATAGAATTATACACTCCTCAAAACAATTAATGAAAGACTTCAAAAGAGCTAAAACTTGTCGAAATTTCATGGAGCTGTATCTTTGCGAAAAAAGATTGAATTAGGATGAGCTACTGCTGATTCATAATGTTGTATCTCCTAGTTTCTGAAATTGTCAAACATTTTATCTTCTTTCCCCGCTCCCAGGCAAGGGTTGAAACAGAACAAATTTAGAATCCGATGGCAGATTTAGAAAGCTTGTTAATTTTATTTCTGAAAGAAACTGTGCCTCCAAAATGCTTACATTCGATTTTTCAAACAAATTTGATTTCCATCCTAACTTTCGTTGTAAAAACATTGAAAAAACGGCTTTTCCTCATTTTTAATTATCTAGCCGCTATTTTGTGAAACATGTCGAAATGTAAAATTTTGACGTAGTTTTTCTTAATTGATATTGTCCTTTGAAGTTGACAAAATTGTACGTTACTGCGATTTTTTCTGCCATCATGTTTACAGCTGTCAAATTTTCTATTTAGTCCAAGGATAATCTTTTTCGTAATTTTTGTCAATAACAAATCAGTTAGAATCTCCAAATTACGGTGTCATTGCGAGAAATTATTCAAATTTAATGGACCGACAAGTCTTTGAAAGTTTGAATTTTTTTAAATAAAAATACTAACATGTGTATAAGGGTGGTCCTTCTATAGGGCTCAGACGAATTTCGACCCCCCCCCCCTCCCCAGATTGGCTCCAAATAATTGAAAAAAAAGTTCCCTATATTGGCAGCCCGCTATCTTTAAAGCCGGCCATTACCAGCAGGGGTCATCTATCCCCTTTAAAATACCCAGGATTTATCGATTCTCTAGTAATATCCCTATTCGGGTGTCTTGAAATTATATAATATACAGGGTGTCCAATTTTAATCTTACATTTAATTTATCTTGAAAAATACTACTCCGATCGAAAATTGAGTATTACAAAACTTGAAGGGTCTGAAAGGGGACGTACAAAAATTTTTTTTTTTTCGGTCGAAAATCCAAAATGGCAGTTTTAAGGTGGCTAACATGTTTTTTTTAAATGGAACCATACTTATTTCTTCGCATCAAAAATTTTGTCATGTCAAAACTGACAACTTTTGTGGGAAACTTTTTTCGATAAATCTCATAATTTCTAGGTTAGAACACAATTTTTCAATTGACTATTTTAGCGTTATCCAGGATGTACCACGAGGAGGTAAGGTCATTAACATCCCATGTGTAAGTGTAAGTGTAAGTGTAAGTGTAATTGTAATTGTAAGTGTAATTGTAAGTGTAAGTGTAATTGTAAGTGTAAGTGTAAGTGTAGGTGTAAGTGTAAGTGTAAGTGTAAGTGTAAGTATAAGAGTAAGTGTGCGGGTAAGTGCAAGTGTAAGTGTAATGGCGTGCGTGTGGAACACTCACAAAGATTAGGTCTCTGCGGCTCGTCACTTCCGCAGTATTTTTCGACTCCAAACCCTCTTCGTGACCGTACTCCGAACCCTTTCTAAAGTGTTTAAATAATTTTCAACCAGACGATCCTTCATTAGTTTCAAGATTGTCAGACACGGATTGTCAACAAACCCTTACTCTTTTTTTGAATCGTCGAAAGTTTTGCAACGCAAGCACGTTATAGCGAAAGTCGAGCGTAAAAGTTATGAGACGTTTTCAACCCCCCTCCCAATAGGTAACCACTTGAGATTTTCTCTTACGAACAGTCGATGGCTTTGAGAGACGAGTTCAGGCATGCTTAAACATGGATGGTGGAATATTTGAACACCTTTAGGAAGGGTTCGAAGTACGCTCACAAAGAGGGTTTGGAGTCGAAAAATACTGCGGAAGTGACGAGCCGCAGAGACCTAATCTTTGTGAGTGTTCCACACGCACGCACGCACTTACACTTACACTTGCACTTACTCTTAAACTTACACTTACGCTTACGCTTACACTTACGCTTACACTTACACTTCCACTTACACGTGGGATGTTAATGACTTTACCTCTTTGTGGTACATCCTGGATAACGCTAAAATAGTCAATGGAAAAATTGTGTTCTTACCTAGAAATTATGAATTTTATCGAAAAAAGTTTCCTACAAAAGTTGTCAGTTTTGACATGACAACATTTTTGATGCGAAAAAATAAGTATGGTTCCATTTAAAAAAAACATGTTTGCCACCTTAAAATCGCCATTTTGGATTTTCGACCGAAAAAAAAAAAATGTTTGTACGTCCTCCTCCAGGCCCTTCAAGTTTTTTTGTACTCAATTTTCGATCGGAGTAGTACTTTTCGAGATAAATTAAATGTAAGATTAAAATTGGACATCCTGTATATAAGGACCACTCTAATGTGTGTAGCTTTTGTTGCTACGCTTTAAACACTTAAGGGCATAAAAAAAAGTTTTGTTCCAATCTTTTATCATATTTCTCTCAGAAATAACGTACAAAAACCGTTTTTCGTTTTTGAAGTTTAATAAAAAATTCAGAGCGTATTGTTTTTTCTTGAATACTTTTTTGATTTCGTTAGTAAAAATGGATATATTTATTTTTATTTCCCTACAAATTATTCTACGGCGTTATAGCCATCAAATAAGGAGGATCGCATCCTCCTCGACGATAGGAAGTGTTAACTGTTCGATTCAGACACTAGAAGATTCTATCTTTTGAATGAGCGGAGACTCATCGGAATCCAATAATTTTTTGCAGAGATACGACTGCATGGAACTTGACTAAATTTTGGCTCTTTCGAAGTGTTTCTTCAATTGTTTTGAGAAGTGTAGCAATATCGAAAAATGTGCGATGGTGCATAATCCCGTTCCTTCTTCAAAACAAAAACGAATCAGTTTTTTTTCGATTTTTGATAGGATTTCAAGAAACTTACTCGGAAGTGGCGAATGCGTGTTCTTTTATCGTCTTGATAACGTCCAAAAATTTGATTTTCGTAGTGAGAGTATGACCGTGAAATATGAAAGGCATGCCGTCCGGACCGTCCCAACAGTCCAGTTCTATACATCGGCAACCCGATCGCAGTGCTCTCACGTACGCCTGACAACTGCTTTCGCTGCTTATCTGATCGCCCATCAAATAACTAAAGAAAAAAAAAAGATTTGTTTCTCATTTTTAATGTGTAAGATAACACTAGCACTCTTACTTGCGCCCATTGCGACCAAAGTAATTCGCGTTGCTTAGTAACATATTCCTAGTGTGTTTGCAAATGTTCAAGTTTTGGAAAAATGCAATAATTTTTTTTTGTTTGGAATTTATAAATCCCTTTACTTTTCCCCTTGTCTAGGCCCTCAAGCTCGAACTCGAAGATTATTCTTAGTATTTTTTTCCTATTTGAAACTATTTATTTGCGAATTCAGGAGTTTCGTAATCGAGTAATAATTATGGTCTATACGCGACCACATATTAATATTTACGTGCTTCCCCTGTTAATTGAATGCAAATTTTCTGTTTTAAATTTTCCTGAATAATAATAATAATAATAATAATAATAATAATAATAATAATAATAATAATAATAATAATAATAATAATAATAATAATAATAATAACAACAACAACAACAACAGAAATACCAAGACTACATAATATTCATTGCATCATACTGTTTGTGTTGATAATGTTAATGTTAATGTAATAATTTAAGAGGAGAATAGTTATAATGAATCATCATAAATAAGGTTTCGATTGAGAATTACGTATTGTGGGAGGATGCGATCCAATAATGTGCCAACGGTCGGCTCATGTCCTGGGAAACTTGATCGTAAGTTTGATCCCATATATCGTTCTGTTTCGAGAAAAGAAAATCTACAAATTCCGAAAGCGTGAAGTAAGGAACTTGAACGTCGCGTTGCGGATCTTGCAAATAGTCGCGAATAAATCGCGACACCTCCATCGGATCATTTCCCGTAACATCGTTTTGTTCATTAATGAGAAAAGTTTGAAATTCCTGCAGCCCAGCGTAACCCAGTAGCGTGTTGCGATCTGCAAAATTCTGGGAAGAACATTTTTTAACACATCATTTAAAAGTAACATCCGTTGGGAATCATTTTATTTTACGAGTCTTACCGCGTAATCGGACATGAGTTTGTGGTAGAGAATAACAAAATCGTCGAATCCCAATTCGGTTCTATTTCGCGTATCGACTTCTTGAAACAATTCCCGAAGCTTGTTTGTCGACACTTTGCAGTTGACTTTTGGCAAAAAACTTTTAACGTCTTTCAGTGTAACACTGCAAAGAAAACATTATTTAAAAATTCGCTATATTTGTTGTGCGGAAAGAAATAATTCGAGCCTCAACATTTCAAGACTATCGGCCAAATGAGACTATTTCTATAAAGAATCGTTTTTTTTTGTACAATAATTTTAATTAATTTTTGTTTCGTGAAATCATAATTTTACAGATTGTAAGGATTGCCGAGCATGGAGTCATTCTAATAGTCAAAATGGCGAATCCATTACGATCGATAGAATTTGATAAATATTAAGTTATTATACTGGATTATCAAATTAAGGGGGCCCATCTATGTAGATTGCCGGAAAAGTAGTGGAATTTCGGGAATTATTATCTCAAAAACTATTCGTCCGATTGAATTCAAGTTGGTTTTAATCGAAAGTACATCAAACATTACAAATTAAATGTACATCAGTACATTGAGGTATGGTGACGATTTTTTATATAAATATATAGCGAGTTCCCAAACTTCAAACGCGTTCATCTCGAAACACGCTTTTCCAAGTTGGTTCCCACTTTTTTTTAGATAACGGATTGACCGATTCCTTCAAAATTTGGACACAATATGCACGGATAGGTAATGAAGTTCGGTACGCAGGATTTTTTTTAAACTCATTTATTTATTTTTTTATCAACCAAAAAAGGTCGTAAATTGAGGTTGAAAAGTGAATTTCAATTTCAATCAAGCGCCATTTTGTGAAAAAAATAAAATTCTACGTGCCGAACAGCTCAAGACGTTACACTTTAAGAATCTTCTTGAAATTTTTGTTTCAGACCAACCGATTGCGAGAAAGAGTGGGAACCGCAAACCGTGCCGTCGACAAAGTTGTTTAAGCCGGTCAGAATAACAGCGCTCCCATTCACTATACGCTACTATACTATATTACTGTATATTTACATAAAAAATCGTCAACATACCTCAATGTATATACTTTCAAATAAAACCAACTTGAATTCAATCGGACGAATAGTTTTTGAGATAATAATTCCCGAAATTCACCTACTTTTCCGACAATCTACACAGATGTACCTCCTTAATTCATTAGAAGTGAACCAGAGGAAAATTTCGTGGAAATTCGAGGTGCAGATAAATGTTCATCGTTCGGCAAATTTGGTAAAATTTTCAAATGTTAAACATATTAATAAAATGAATTTGATAATCACGTATGGGTAATTGTTTGATTTTGTTCATAAATTTCTCAATGTGTATTAAATAAGATAAACAAATACAAGAAAAATGAGAAAAAAAGTCTGGACCAAGTTATCTTCGTAAGAACGGCTCAGCTTTTCGAAAGAAAAGAAAAGGAAAACATTTTCGGGCCTTCAAATCACATTTAAGATACAGTCGATTTTTCGGCCATGCATATTTGTTCAAAAAATTTTTAATATTTTTTTCGAGAAGCTGAGAAAATTTTCATAAAATCTGTAGAGATAAAGTTGGGATCTCGGTAATAACTCTTTAATTCAACAAATGTTTGTGAATAAACAGCCTCAATTCCTTTATTTCTAGATAAGTAACGTAAAATTTTCTCAGCTTTACAAAAAAAAGATTTGAACAATTTTAATAATACGCTTAGACCAAAAAATCGACTTTTATACTTCAAATGCGATTTTAAGTCATTTTGTAAAGCCGAATAATGTTTCCATTCATTTTTCTCGAAAAGCTGAGCCTTTCTGACATAGAACTTGATCACGACTCATTAAAAAAAAATCAAAACACATAAATTGAGGTTTTACTGTTTTTTAAAAGATTTGTTGATTGAACGAGTTATTACGGAGGTCCCAACTTGATTTCTACATAATCTATGTAAAATTTCCCTTTATCTTTTCAAAAAGAATATTAATATTGTTTTTGAAATATGGATGGGCCGAAAAATCGACTTTTATATCTTCAAATGCGATTTCAAGTAATATATTAATTAAAAATATTTTAAAAAAATCACAGAATGACCGATACAATTACAGTGAAAATAACTAAGAATAAAATCTGAAAGAAATTGACAGTTCATTTCCCAATGGGGACTTTCATTCCTCAAAGTTGCAAAAAGATCCCTGATAGTGCAGCCTAAAGTTGGTACTGTATTTGGCGTACTCACCCATATATTTTCTACACATATGTAACCATATATTATATATATTATTATTGTTGCTATTACGATTTTTTTTTGGTACAAAAAAGATTGCTTTTATCGAATAATTTATCGCTCCATAAGCCAATGAATAGTTTTTTGGCAAAAAACAATCAGATTGTTTGAAACTTACGTTTCCCTTGCAGATTCCATGGCATAAAACTCTTTTCTCAGCCATCTTTCGACTTGCAACGGATACGGAGCTTGAATCGTGTCTTGTACCAAATGACGCAGTCCTTTCACCCACAATTCGCATTCTTTTTCGCTCAGTGCTATAAAATTACATGGTATCTATGAAAACACATGAGCAATAACGATAAATAGTTGGAAGAAAGAAAGAAACGGAAAATGATGAAAATAAATATTTATAATCGTACCACATATCGACAAAGTCTTCAGTCTGAACTCCGATCCATAATAAACAACGAAACATCGCAAATTCTCAATTCTTTTGGCATCCTCCGGCCATTTTTCAAAATCTTTTGAACTCTTTCCCACTCGAATTTCTTTCACTTCCCGAATTTCAACTTAAACAATTAATTCCATACGAATTACATAAAAACATATGCGTATGAAAAAAATGAGCTTATGAAGAAATTAATAAATAATTAAGGGAAATAATCTCAAATTAATTATAATGTTGAGTAATCTTACTGGAACCATCAAAGGGCCTTGCAGATGCGCTTCTTGACCAGACAATTTGTCTTGTTTCTCGTCGTATGAGCAAAGTCTTTTTTTCTGGTCTTCGTCGTTGGAAAAACTTTGTTACAACAGTTCCGCGTTCAAGCTGACTTATAATCTGCTCCATTTGTGGTATTATTCCATCCATTTTTGTTGATTTTTATTTAAACGTGTAACAAATTTCTGGTGATCAGTTTTGTGGTCCAGGCTCTGTGCTCGCTTCTACCGACTCATCACGTGCGAACAAATGACGCCTGGCCAATATTTATTCTTTGCAGATTCCATTTCCTTTCTCAATGAATAATGGAATTCAATGATGATGAAGCAACAATGTTGACAGGCTATGTCTAAAAATAGGAATTGATTGAATGTTTACTTAGTTCAAAGTTTTTGGCAATAAATCACTTGATGGACAATCGTTGGGAAAATAATTGAATTTGCTCCTTATAATAATTTTAACTGGCTGAGAATGGCAACAATAGTTATGCAACATTCAACTAATTTGAATGATTTTGGCAATAAATGACCTCATGGATTGTCCTTGAGAAAATAATGGAGATGCTCCTGGCAAAAAAATTAACTGGCTAAGCATGAGAACAAGAATCAAGCAAATCTATGATTATGGTGATAAATGGCTAGATGGATAATTGTTCGGGACAAAATCGAATTTTCTTATACTGATAAAACGAACTCGCTTAGCATAAGAACAAATCTTACAAAAATTGCAATTTAGTTCAATAGTTTCGGTAATAAATGGCTGCATGGGTTATTTCAGAATTTATTGACTTTGCTTCTAATAATATTGAGTGGGCCAGCATAAAAACAAATATTATGCATATTGTAACTTCATTAGATGATTTTCTTAATAAATATCTTACTGGATAATCGTGGAGGAAATAATAGAATTTGCTGCTAAGAGTAATATTAACTGAGGATACATGAAAACAAAAATTCTGTGAATGGCAATTTAGATAAATAAATTTGGTAATTAATGGAAAAAGCAGATAATTGTTAATAAAATATTTAACGTTCTCATAATAATATTTGGCTCACCATGGAAAGAAACTATACATATTGTGACTTTAGTCAATAGTTTTTTCAATAAAAGTCATGATGAATGCTTGATAGAAAATATCATTGACTCCAACTAATATCAATCAGCTTAGCAGGCAAACAAAAATTATGCAAATTATAACTCGAATTAATGATTTTAGATATAAATCGCTTAATGGATAATATGTGAAAACCTAATAAAACTAATTTAGTTGAAAGTTGCTGCATTTTACCTTATCACAAGAATTTCAAAACAAAAAAAATCTACTCGCGATCTAGATTAACATTTTTCCTCCTTCTACAATAGCCCAACAAAGTTGATTAATAATTGCTTCCAAAAAACTGTGCGGTATTGGAAAAATTTCATTTTACGAATTTTTCCCATTAAATCAATAGATAAATTAACAAATTAAATAAATAAACCGAAAAGAAAAAGTTGCGACTGAAAAAAATTTCTGATAATTTTTTTTGAATGTATTGCAAAGGAAGATAATTGATTGAAGCAAAATATTGGTATTCAATGAAGAAATAACGTCAAATCAGGTTATGCATCGAAATAATCGCACATCGTAGTATGCGGAGGTTAAGGGCAGTTGAGGGTATTGCTGATTTAACAATGCAGCGTCGACTACGCGTAATCAATTTAATGAAAACAAATACTTGTCGTGAAAACATACCGGAAATAGAAAATAAACGACATACAGTGTATCCCGATAATAATCAGGGATTACAGCTGATAACACGAAACGTTAGTGAATCAATTGAACCGAAGAAGCAAGAATACTAGAGCCAGACGCAGACCTAGCCAGTAATGAGTGGAGAGATTGGTACCACGGTATGGCCACTAGTATGCGCCAGTGGTCTGAACCTCAACGCAGTGCTGCCAGGTTGAGGGGAAGGGACTCTCGAAATCGGTCCCCACCACGCCTTTTTCCCAAAAGCGCTTGAGGAGAGGCAGATTTTTGACGCCGCCTCTGAAATGCCTGACATCTGCTGGGCGTTCGCGGAACCCCGTTTGCGGAACACAAGACACGATGACGTTGTCGGAATAAATGATACGTACGATCAGCCCTATCCGACTCCGCCGAAATCGCGTTCAGCTTTCAAGCCTTCCAAAACCCACCTCAAAAATCTTGACTGGTAGATGGCGTCTAATACGTAACCCCCGCTCACCCCGCTGGCTGTGGCCGAGGGGCACGCGGAGTGAGGAAGGTTTGGTGTCCGATAGGCGAGGGGCATGCGAGGTGAGGTAGGACTGGTGGGCACTGTGGCACCAAATGTTTCAAGCGCCGCAGTAGCGACAGTTTCTGTCCCTAACACGATTTTCGGCGGAGTCGGATAGGGCTGCGTACGATCGAATGAAATTCCCACAGGTGGGAGAAATTACAGTTTAGCAGTAATAATAACGTGAAATGAACATCATTTGTAAAACTCAAAAAGTATTTTGTTCATGAGTGATGGAAAATAATTTTGGCAATAACAGTTAGGAGAAAACGTCGACAAGCGTGTC
>CAXAQZ010000778.1:0-37184 GCA_963971145.1 Sussaba pulchella
TCCGAACGAAAAAAAAAAAAAGATTCGATGCAGGAAGAGGCACCCTCTTCCTGCATCGAATCTTTTTTTTTTCTCGCAAGATCGCAAGATCGAAATTACGAGGGAGGACTATATACACACATACACATATATATACCGGAAGATTTGCGCTTGCAAAGGATTTATAGCATCGCACTCGTCGAGGGTACCGAGAGGGCTCTCTCTCACTCTCTCTCTCTCTCTCTCTCTTTCTCTCTCTTTGAGCCAGAGCGCAGCCGCCTGTATGTGTCCTACAAGTTAGCGGAGAGTTAGCTTCTTGGGTGGCTTCCCGACTCCCCGGGGGGTGCAGCTACAGCAGCGACTACTCGTTTCTCTATATCTCTCGCTCTCTCTCTCTCTCTTCCTCTCCGATCGCTTTCTCCCTCTCGCCGTCTCACGGATCATACCTAATGTATGAAATCGCTTATAACGTTTCTTATCTCTCTCGGTCTAATCCTGAAACGCTCTCATCGCGAGCTGCGAAGTCTCTTCTCGCAATCTGTAACTTCGACTCCTGCTGCTCCCGCTGCTGCTGCGCTGCTCCCGCGATCTTCACTATCTCAGCACCGACAACTCGCTCCGTGCCCGGCTCCCCTCCTCTTCCTATTCAACACCGTGACGCATTTTAATGGGATAAAGGCGGCCATTGCCACGCCAGACAATCGCGTTCTCGCCGTTCAGGTTCGACGTTTAATATTGCACTGAAAACCACCGAATATTCCGCTGATCGCGCCATTTTGGCAAGACATTTCGTCAACGTCGTCTGTCGAGATGAAATGTCCCAAATTTCAACGGTGATTAATTTTCAATCGCGATCGAGGAATTAAAAAAATATAAAAAACTACAAAAAAAATAATATATAGCAAATAATGTTAGTACGAAGTAATGATGAGAATCTAGTTTGAGGAACGCTTTAACAGTTTTCAAAAATCGCTAAAACGTGGGAGAAAAAAATTAATTTGTAAAAAACTTCATTATTGATTAAAAAATAAATAGATGAATAACATAAATGAATTAAAAGTTAGAAAGGATTAATCGGTGCCAAGCGGTCTTCTCAAATGTCCCATCCACTGACATGAGTCCAGACCGGCCGTGTACGAAACGAATTGTTTCTCCGATCGGTACATAAAACCTCCCGCCCTCTCTTTCTCTCTCTCTCTCTCTCTCTTCCTTTCTCTCTCTTTCTCTCTTTCTCGACGCTTTATCTAAAATCGATCGGGTCTAATCGTTTCTCGCGACTGTTACAACGGTGAAAAAAAAAACATTTATTCCCCGGGAGTCTCTCACGTCGTCATAGTCGTCATTACCATCGTATCGATTAACTCCGAGCGTTTAACCTTTCATCGATTATCCGATTACACACGATCGCCGACCCTCCGACCCGCATCTCCGTGAAATCGCTCTACGGCGTGATCCCCCCCCTCAAAGGTCGACCGTGATACGAGAATCCGTGTATATAACACTTACGTACGCCACCACCGCACGTACAGGTGCATCGGTATCCGCATGATCATGCGGTTTTACCGTTTCACCGTGGAAGAGATGAGATAACACGAGATAGAGATAAAGAATGAGAGAGCTAGCAGCAGACTGGAAAGGAAGAAAAAGGTGCCGAAGGAATTTAATTCTCATTAAGAGTTTTGTAATTCTACAATTATACGACAATTATAATTAATTTTCTTGCTTCCTCTCTCTCTCTATAAAAATTTAATTAATTAAAATGCAAGAACATTAATAATTATGAATTAATAATAATAATGATAATAATAATAATAATAATAAAACAGTTTTAGAACAATGAACGCTGTACGCTATCATTTTCACTCAGGTATCTTATTAATTTATTCTCAAAAAAATAAATGACTGCACAAGTACAAATAATTATAACAATGAGATATTTGAAAAATGGAAATTCTATACTTAATAAAACTCTCTCTTCCTCCCTCTCTCGCGCTCTCTCTCTCTCTCTCTCTCTCTCTCTCTCTCTCTCTCTCTCTCTCTCTCTCTCTCTCTCTCTCTCTCTCTCTCTCTCTCTCTCTCTCTCTCTCTCTCTCTCTCTCTCTCTCTCTCTATCTTTCTCCCTCTGGAATGACTCTTAGTCGCTCCAGACACCCAGACTGCTTCGGCCCCCGCAGGACTCTAATTTATCGGCCCGAGAACGTCGGTCCCAGGCGCGGGCGATCCAGAGAGGATCTACGGACGATCACTTCGCTCCTGCTTCCAGCCGCTCTTACTCCCGCTCCTGCTCTCGCTAATGCAACCGCTGCTTGTGCGCTGCAACGACACACTTTCCTCGCGCCCACGTTCTCACGTGTACATACATCCGTACTTTTTGCGATACACGAATCACGGAAGTAAAATCGCGGTGCAGCGAAGTCGTATGAACGTTATTAAGCGCTCGCGAATGCGCGCGCGGAGTAGAAACGAATTTTAAACAATCTCAAAGTTCGTATTCTCACGAAGTTTCATGGAGAAATTAAGTGGTGCGCTGAGCGCGGTTTATATGAATGCGGGAAGCCGAAAAATGTCGGTACGGGGGTCGAAGGCAGGTGGAAAGGAGAGGAAAGGAAAAGTGGGAGTATTGGATGAATATTTTAAGACTTTTCACTGCGGTATGATTTTTTTCACCCCAACAACATATACTTGCACGTCACACGGTCACTAATATGTAAAAAAAAAAAAAAAAAAATTGTTCCGGAGAAGGTAAGAAAAGTAGAATCATCAAAATTTAGGACTTTCAATTCCGAAAGAAATTTTCTTCATCCCAACAAAATATATTCGCACACCTTACGGTATTAATTATACAAAAAATATAGTACGGAGAGGAGGCAGTGGAAGTATCAAAGATTTTAGGACTTTAAAGCGCAAAAGATTTTTTCTCATCCTGACAAAATATATTTGAACCTACCTCACAGTCACACGTATTTAAAAAAAATTATTATGGTGTCACCGTGTGTATGTATTCGTATGTGCGTGGGGGTTTTTATCGTCTAGTGTGATTATTGCAGACATTCGTTTAACGCCGGTTATTATTTCGAAATATTGCGAGAGCACGGGAGATCACGTGAACGCATCGGGTCTAAAACGTTTTCACACCGACGAAGCACGGGTTGCCGGTTGCGGAACGAGAAAAGCCAGCGAGGGAATGAATGGGGGAGGAGGAGCGACGGTTTTGCACGCACGGAGAATCGCGATATAAACGATGCGAGACCGCGCGTGGGTGTCGCCGGGCTAATAAACTTCGCGTTTCGCGTCCCATTAACGGGTTTTCTTGTTATTTCGTTGAATTACACCGAGCTCTAGGACGTGCGTGACCTATGCTAAGCGAGTTTGCGAATTTTCACACCCTTCGTGCGAACGTAATACGAATAAATGAAAAAAATGTCAACGATAAAAAAATTAAAAAGGTAAAAAATTGAAGAATTTACACATTTTTAAGATGAAAAATTGAAGACTTGGAAAATCCGATAGCTGATAAATTGAGAAACAAAATGATTTGAAAGCTGAAAAATTGAAGAAATAGTAAAATTTAAAAGGTGAAAAATCGAAGAATTAAAAAATTTGAAAGGTTTAAAATTGAAAAATTGAGAAAATTGAAAAGTAAAAAATTTGAGAATTAGAAAATTTGAAAGGTGATAGATTGGAGAGTTAAGAAATTTCAAAGGTGAAAAATTGACGAGTTAAGTAATCTGTAAGGTGATAGATAAAAGAATTTAAAATTTGTATAAGCTGCAAATTGAAAAATTAAAAAATTTTTAAGTTGAATTTTTCAATTGTCGAAAGATTGGACACTTAAAGAATCGAATAATTAAATAAAAAATGGATCGATGGATATTCGTCAATCCTCGGCCGGTAAACCATATCGTTTTGGCTCCTACAAAGCTGCCAAATAAATCAAAACTTCAGTTTCCCCCAGACATACATACACAATTATCCCCCTTCCCCGATAACTCGAACGTCTCACGGTATCTCTCACAGTCCTTGTTTGGTACATTGGGATTTGTGAGGATCTATACATACATCCTCACAAATAAATAACCGAACGATGGCGGCCGAAGCGTCATCGAGCCGTCGAATCCCAGTGCCGATGGCACCAGGTCAATTACCGCGATCGACCGAAGCCTCGCCATCACCAACGTCACGTCTCGCGCCATTCCCACACACACACAAACACATACACACTCACACTGGCGCGCACAATGGCCCGGCTTATTGGAAATAATCGAGGCGCGGATAATTTCCCCGTCGAATCAATCACGAGCGTGGCAAAACTTACGAGGAACACCGGCATAGAATTCGTGAAGAATCGTACATAGATATGTGCCATTGATTATCGGGACGAAAGCAATCGAGTTAATTGCGAGTGATGGGCTCGCGGCGAGCATTCTCGTACCATCCCCATGCCACCTCGCGCCCGTGTCCATTCATTCGTTTAACATTACGGTCAGTGGCTCGTCTTTAAAATAACGATGGGATGGAAGATGAGACGAGATGAGAATTGTCTCTTACCGCGGCTTCTTGAACTCCGAGCTCGTTCACGAGTCTTCGAACGTCGTGTTCGTGCAAACCCTTTTGCTTCGATTCCTTACGTAAACTACATATATATATATATATATATATACGTATATATATAAAATATATGATAATGAATAAATTATATATTGGTATCAATATATAATATTAGTATTGATTGGTATTAATATATATTAATGAACTCTAACTCACCGAGAGCGAGATAAAATATAGAAAAAGAGGGACGATTAAATATTGTCTTACAGCTGGAAATAGATTAATTATGTTATATTGTATCACTTATTTATATTATCAGCTATTATTATTGTATAATATCTATCTGACATAATATAAATATTATATTATTTATATTATCAGCGATTATTATTGTATAATATCTATCTGACATAATATAAAGATTATATTATATGAAATGCATATTAATATATATATTAATGAACTCAAACTCGCAAATGTTAAGATAAACGTTTTGAAAAATTTAAGTATATTTAATATTATCTCAAAGCTGAAAAAAATAGAAAATAAAATACCCTGTGTCTCATATTGAAAGTATATTACTATCGTTTCAATATATCTGATATTATATTAGTATTAAATTATATTAAATATATATAAATATATGTATAGCTTGGTAACGAGTCTTATATGTATATACGTATAACATGCACGTATATATGTATATGAGTTGTGCACGTGTGCCAAGGAGGTTCTGCCAGAGCCGTCCTGAACCGATCTCGTGCTGTTGCTGTTACGGCTTCATTACCGTCGGGACAAAGTGCTAATTACCGAGCGGGTCGTTAAGCAGTACTAAATTGTCCACGTGAGTACGTAGGGGCGTGCGGTGAAGAAGGTTTACAAGGGCGTTGAGGCGAGAGGAAGACAGGAATGAGAATATTAGATTATCTGTGTGTATCTGTATAGATGTGTGTATCGGGCTTGGTTACGTTGAGAGGGTGAATTTAATGACTAAGACTCTCCATTCTGAGACACGTCTCAATGACGAGATCACGAAGAAGGAGGATAATTGGAACACAACGAGAATCGGTAATTTTACGCTAAAAAGCAAAAAAAGAAACAAGACAAAAATCTGAATTCATTCACTTGTTTTTATTTTCATTGGAATTTCAATTTTCATTCATATTCTTCAGATTTATTCGAATTTTGATTCAAATTTGTTTATTCTTTTTAATTTCATTCAAATTTAGATTCATTTAGGTTTTTTTCATCGTAATTTTTTCTTTTTGCTAAAGAATCGTACAACCGATTTGAATAGAGGAAAAAAATATTACTCGCCCCTTCGGCAAAGATACAACGTTTCAAAAAATAAAATACCCTCGCAATTTTAAAAAGTACGTGCAAATTATTCATATTATCAATTCAAAATCTCTCACTCTCAAAATCCATCCCGTGATTCAATAAAAATGATAGTAAATGTTGCAACGAAAACGATTTCGGGCCAATAACAGCGTTTTCCGGTTGTGCTACGTGCGTTTGCATCGCGCCACGTAGTTGCACCGAGATCGTCGATTGGAACGGTTTCGCAGGGCGCAGTTTTGTCCGTAAGAAACGCGAGATTCGCTCATGGGTTTTCGCATGGTGAGTGCGCTATGCGCGTACCATTTTGCCCCGTGGTGTCCCTCCCGTGCCGTGGCTTGTTGCAGCCGAGAACGTGTGCGCTTCGCCTCGCACACACGCACGCACGCACACACACGGGCACATACATCAGTAGTATCTACACGTATGCGATCAGACGACTAACGCTCTGGCTTGCTTAGAAATCGAATTATTCGTGCCCTCGGGTTTCGTGATACTCTCTCGTTTTTCTCTATCCCTCTCTCTCTCTCTCCCGCTCTTACTCTCTTCGTCGTTCTTTTTTCAAGTAGATCTCTATGTGAAGCATTATGCACCGCTTGCCAACGTTCTGCCGGGTGTGTATGCGCTATATATGCACGTGAAGGTTTTCCGTTCATCCGGTTTCGCAAGCGAGATCCTTGCGAGCGGGCCAAGTCAGTCCGTGCGGTACGTCCGATGGGCTCCCGCAGTTGCAGCGTTTGTACTGGAGCTGTTTCTACTTCACGCGGCTTAAGAGTCGGACGCGATTTTGGTACGATGGCAGGAAGAAGAAGGGCGAGAGGAAGAAATAAAGAGAGAACGAGTCATTTATTTCGTGCCCCGGGACCGAAGTCCCCTAAAAGCACCGTGCAAGACACATATGTAGTACAATTTGTATAAATCACGCATACGCAGATACTATATTATAAAGTGACTTAAAACTAGGAAACGAAATAAAAATAACGATAATAAAAATAAAAAAAATAAAATAAAATACAGTCAAATCAAATCAAATCAAATGAAACCAAATAAAATGAAATGAAATAAAATGAAATAAAAAGAAATATGAGAGAGAGGGGGGGAGAGGAAGAGACGGAAAGAAACTGTATTATATTAAAAATAATAAAGGGAAGGATATAATTATAAAACAATGATGAAAATAACCTAATGGCTGGGCGCAGATTGAAAAAAAATCTTCAGTAATAATAATTCCAAGTATATGGACAGAATGAATCTAGGAGATGGACTACAACAAAAATAAGTGAGAGAAAGGGAGAGGAAGAGAGAAAAAGAGGCAGAAAGAAATTGGATTATATTAAAAATAATAATGTGAAGGATATAATTATAAGACAATGATAAAAATAAGGGAAGACTGTGCGCAGATTAAAAAAAATGTCAGTAATGATGATTCCAAGTATATCAATGGAATAAAACTGAAAGATGGACTATAACGAAAATAAGCCAGAAAAAGGGATAGTGGGAGAGATGGTAAATGATCCAACGATTATATTGAGATGATTTTACATATAGCACAACCATACACCATAGGTATATCCCGTGTGACATTGTATAAATTCATGCACATACAAGCATACAATACAAGTACAAGCATATACGTACCCGCGCGAGATACCCGCCCGTTGGATTTATTGATCCGGCTAGGCCATTACATCGAATGTTTATTCAATCCAGCGGTTTTAAATTGAAACGTCTGACCGACAATGTCGTACCTACTCTCGGTTGCGCGGGGAACCCGCAACCCTCTCGGACCGAGGCCGGAGGCCGCTGAACGCGATGCGTCGGCTCACCCCGAGATACGCGAACGCGAGAGCGAAACAGCTTCGTCCGGATGTGCGGTTCGTGCGTGGAAATCGCCGTCGCAACGGTTGCCGCCACGAGCGCTAACGCGTCCGTCCTGTGCTCTCGGTCGTTGGTCGACCGGCGTCGAACATTGCGGGCGCGAGTTCGATCCTTCGGCGACGCGAGTTACATACGTATATAATGTATACGCATATAACCGATGAAACTGACTGCGGGAATACGTATTGCTCTTGGCTATGCGTTAAATCGAAACTGCGGCCGCAACGGCAGCAGAAGCCGCGGCAGTGGAATATAAACGTACAGATCAGACAGGACCTCGAGAGAGAGAGAGAGAGAGTGGGAGAGAGAGAGAGAGAGAGAAACAGAAAAGGACGTAACATACGTATACGGGGACACGGTACGAAGGGAATCGAGAACGAATAGGCAATAAGCAATGAGATTTCATACATGTATATGTATAAAGATTGTAGCGGGGAGCTATATAGATTGAGATAGAAAAGGAAATGGTGAAACGATGGCGAACGTCGCCGTGCGGAATCGATATCTTCCTCAGAGAGATTTAAAGATTGCCCGGTTAGCTCTCTCGGGCTTATATTCCACGGTCGAGTGTTTCATTTATCCGCTCTCGGAGTCGTGTAAACGGTTGTGTGCTATATATATATAAATATGTATATATGCACTATTGTGGTAGGCCATCGACGACGATGACTCTCCGGACGTGCCATCTTTTCTCACGACGTATATCATGACATTCTCGATGCGTTCCGGCCGATAGAAAACCTCTTTTGCCGCTTCTGTATCCACACTTTCGCACATGGACGTTTTACACCGCGTAAAATCGCTTTTACGCTTCAACTATCTTACAGTACCGCGTGACCTTATAACTCCATCGAACTATCGGCGATAGCCTCTAGTTTCTCCCCTCTTTTTCGGCCCACGTGACCGAAATGAATCAAGGAGCTGTGGACGATGCGAATAAATCTTGAACGGAATCATAATCTTTAGCGTCAACACCAAAAAGTGTATAACGGAGAAAGAAAGCTGCAAGTTCTAACTTTGCAATTTGCTTCCTCTGAATCGTAGGAAGTTAACGAAGGTTGGTTAATGAGGATTTAAGAATGAGGGAGCTATGAGGAAGCATCTTTGTTCTGGCTTAGTTATGAAGGAATCTTCGTTGACTATTTACTCCGAGGTTCGAATTTATAAATTTCTAATTGCTTCAACATTCAATCCGTTTCGCCGATCTCTGCCAAATTTTATCTGCATCATTTATCAATGATATTACGTACTTATATAGAATTGAAGTTTGATTGGTTGAAGTTATCAGTAGGTAGAACGACAAAGTTGATTTTTCGGAAAATTCAAAATATCATAAAATCCGAACTTCTCGACGGATTCGACTCAAATGCAATGTTGAACATCCGTGTGCACAACACACAACGTGAAAGTTCAAAACGTTGTCAAATTCGAGCGGCTGCTCCGATTGTTGCAAAAATTACAGACAGAGTGGAGATTCTACGGCACCACAGCTGTGCAAAATTTAAGCGCTGTAGCTTGATTTGTTCTCGAGTTATAGACGTTTAAATTATGAGGGGCCGTTACATACACACACACACACAGATCCACACACGTACATCCGGACATTTTCTCCAAAAGTTATTTCTCGATATTCTGGGTCATTTTAAACCTATTAACATCAAAATTCGGCAAAAATATCTTTGGATCTTCACAAAGCTTTCATCATGACGCAAAAATCTTTGAAAAACACAGAAATTGCGTCGAACGTTCGAGAAAATCAATTCCAGCGTCGTTTCCGAAGATGCGAATGTTCTTGCCACGGGTTAGACTTTTATACCCTTCGGACTTCTCAACCGCCGGTGTTACGTCCATGTATTCTCGGGTTTCAGGCGCACGACAGCGCGACACAGTCTTCCTGACTCTTTTGCCCACCTCGTCCCCCCCCCCCCCCTGCCACGCCATCCTTCGCAGGACCAGCGTGCGGTGCGCGCACGGCACGCGGGGGGATGTCTCCGATGGCCGGCGCAAGGCTCTCGAGACGGTGATGGACGACAACGGGCTATCGCGGATGACGGCAAAAAGCTAACACGATGTACGACGCCGCGATTTCTGTGTCCTTACGACTGCGGTCGCTACGCGCCGCAACAAGTAGTCCCTTTATATATATATTTATATATTCATATATATATATATAAATATATACACATGTATCGATTCGATTCTCTGCAGCGTGCTCAACTATCCATACTCTACTGTAACTCTGGGTGCTTCTGTTTCCTTCGAACGATTTTATGCTGGCGTTTTCACGTCGTCCATGAGACCACCCCCCCCCCCCCCCCGCCGCCGTACTACTCTTCATGGCAAGATGCGGCGTGCTTAGTTTCACACATTCACTCTTCTCTGACCCTCGACTACGTTTTCTGGCACTTTGGCATCACATCACGGCCCCCTGAGTGAAAAAAAATGTAACCTATGGAGAAAAAAATTGCCAGATTCTACGTACACTAGAACGGAAGTAGAATCTAATAGGAAAATATCGGATCTCCTAATGCGATTGCAGAGGTTACAGAAGAAATCTGAACCATCCCTACTGGCCGTGCCGTATCTCGAAATGTCCCAAGACTACAATATTTTACTAGAGAAACGTTAACCTTCTGATGAAAACAGTCGGGGGTGTATTTTTGCACGGCACTTACTTTTCTCTTATATCGGGTGTTTACTCCATCACGGCCGGCGGAGAAATGTAGGAGTGGGGTAGGTTCTTCTCTGCGAGTTTAGGTTCGCGGGGGTTTCGATTAGAGGGATCCTACTGTAGTAGTGGGCATATGTTTTTTTATATTCAAACTAAACATAATCCGCATGGAATCCATACCCACAGCTCGAAGTCTCCACAAAGTCTATAATTTTTCCCATAAACGAGTGACTTTGAAACGACTTGCTAAAGTCACTTGTTTATGTGAAAAAGATAGATTTTGTGGAGACGTCGAGCAACATATGCGTGTGGATTTTCTGTGGATTATGAATAATTTGAATACATAAAAACATATCTCCACTACAATATAGAATCTGTCAATTTTTTAGACAAAGTTTATATCTTCTTTTCCTACTCGGGCCTACAAATTTTCCGGATGTGCTTTGTTATATGTTGATTTTTTTGTTTTGATTTCTGCTATAATTTTCGTTGGGTTTATATACCAAGCTTCGTATGTGCTTATTTCTCTGATGAACCATCTAAATCTGGAATCCAAATCCACAACTCACATCCCAATCCTATCTTCGCAGTCGATCGTCTCAAGAGATTAAAAGAAAATAACTAAAAATACGTCTGAACCCGCCTGGTTTGCCCATTCACGCTTCAGACCGGACACTTCCTCGTCGCGTATCAGCTTCCTCGTCGAAGTATCTAACATTCAAGAGCGCCTAGAAAAACTACAGCCGATACGAGCGAAAGCTACGTTCCACCGCGGCCAGAAATAAATAAAATGCAAATAAACGAAACGAAATCGCGAATGATTAAACGGAGTGTCGAGGCGTGCGTGTGGGACTAGTTTGCGTCGATCGGATTGATCGGTCGCGAGTGCAACGTAGGAGGAAGATTAGGAGATGAAGAAGGACAGGAAGGATAGTAAAAAGCGACGAGTGGAAGCTGAGCTAGAGATGAAAGAAAGATATTCAGCTGGAAGACTAGAAACTCGTTACATATGTAACGGGAGAAGGAGGGAAATACACGAGGAATGAAAAGAGTCTCTGTGTGTGTGTGTGTGTGTGTGTGTGTGCGTGTGTGTATGAATCTATTTTTATGTACGTGTGTGTGATCGGTACGGAGCAATCTCCGGAGGGTTATTTTTTGTTCCTCTCAAAGCGGGTTGAGACAGTGGTTTCAGTGATGATTGTCCGATACGTTGGGTTGTCTTTGGCAACGAGGGAGAAGACGTTCGTGGACTCTCCCTGGAGCTTTGGACACGATCGATGTCTCCTTCCTGCCGTGAAGCAGCACGAGCAGCAGCAACAACAGCAGCAACGGCAACAGCAGCAGCAGCAGCGAGAGCCAACAAGCCCTGAAGAAATGTACATCGGTAGTAAAGGAATCACCAGGCGCCTCGACTTCGAGGTGCTATCTCGTCGTCTTCGTCGTCTTCTTCGTCGTCGTCGTCGTCGTTGGCTTTGTCCAGCGGGCAGACGCGCCACGGTTAGCGCGAGACCTCTCTTAAGGGGAACACCTTCGTTCGTCGTTCCGAGACTACGGGCTGGATCGAACGATAGCGAGAACGAAGAGAATGGCTTCAACGTCGAGATGATATAAGACGGAAGTGTGGAAAAACTTTGGTGCGATATTGGGTCTTCGTTGCATTGGACTTGATGTTATTATGATTTATTTGTTTTTTGATATCTCGATTATCAGCTTGCGACAGAGTCGCGTTGGTCCATTGTACATGGGGTGGACTGGTTCACATGGGGCGGGTCAATTGGTAGATGAGTAGGCGAAGGAAGAGGGGGGGAAAAGAGTGGGGGCTTCGGTATGTTGAATTTTTTTAAATAGAAACGACGTTGGGGATTCGCGAAGAGTTGAAGAGATCGCGAAGTCGGAAACTATGCGGTCATGGACCGGTGAATATCTCGTTCTCGAGGTGAGGCCGCGAGGCCACGCTCCGGTTCGTCGTCGCCACGCGGCATTGGACAGAGATGAAGCTCTGAACTATTTCATATATGAGAGGTATTCATAGATATATAAATGAATTATTCTAATTTTTTTTAATGAGATAAAATATAATAATAATAAATATTTCCAAGGGGAAAAAATATATATGGAGTATATAAAGAATATATATCATTTCATACATGGAGTTGGACGTATGTATATAGTCTTGAGACAGGCTGTATACAAACTATAGACAGTTTATATATAATTAATCGGATGATATTTAATATTAGTGATTTATGTACAATTAACATATATCCCCAATATAATTTGCATACAATTTATTGATAAATAAATATTATAATAAATAATAATAAATTATTATATTTTATTTCCTCATAAAAAATTATAATAATTTATTTTTTTCACAATAGTTATTTTCATTCATATATACATGCGTGTATGACTACGGCGACGTTTTGGTTCACGTGGACCGCCAGTAGGATGCTGCTGCTGCTGCTGCTGCGCTTCGTTCAAAGCCAACGAAGATCCAACGGAGATTCGAGATCGCGCATCAGATCGTGTTTGCTTTGCCGCGCGCCGCGCCGAGCCGCGCCGTGCCGCGCCGAGCTCTTCGACTCGTTACCAGATCGCTCGACGATATTCTCGCACGCACGCCTCGGATCGGGGACCTCGCACGCACCGCTTCCTCGCTGACAGGGAGGGCATATGCACACACGCCGGGCAATCCGGGAACCGCGACGTCGGGACGATAACCGCTCCGCTCACGCACGTCCCGCGAATCGGGAAAGATCGCTTCCAACTGTTGATCCTTTGCGATCAACTTTTCGACTCTTTTGCGTTTTAGACGGACGCACGAATTATTTAATTGAGTAAATTTTGTAAGCGTTTCTTTTTTTGGGTGATAAGAAAAATCGTTTTTGTCGGAGGAGTCACGTCTTTCTTGTTGTAGAAGAGTTTGAATTATTTTTCTTGTTTATTGGAAGAAAGTAGGAGCTGAATATTGTGAAGAAAAAAATTATTTATTTACAGGGAGAGATGCGAATTATTTGCGTATTATTATTGAATTTATCCGTAATAAAATGGAGTTGAAATTGATCCTTGTTTAATGAATCATCGTCAATTTTTTCTTTCATCTTACTTGGAATTATCTATCTTCTTCAGTGGAAAAAACGGCCTAACATTACACAAAATAATCGAATTATTTATTTAATTCTATGGAGTAAACACGTTCGTCGTTATTTCTCTGAAAGACAACCTCTCAAAATATAATCACCCGACAATTCTACCGACAAAAAAATATATATTTTTGCATCACTACCGACTTTTTTATTTTCAATCCATCTGATTCTTTCCACAATCTACGATCGATGAATATCTTATTAAATATTCCATCTCTCATACGTTTGGGTACTAAATATTTCAATCCTGCATCGGCCTAAAACTTCGAACTTATTTCGTCATTTTACGAAAAAAAAATGAAACATAAAAAATAACAAAGTCGCACAGGCAAACCAAGAACCGCGAGAGAAAATTAACGATGCGTGACGCGAGCCCGAGATTTTTAACCCGCGATGCGTGAGAGAGTCCCTGATGCTGCGCTACGTCCATTCAGATGCATCTCGAGCACAGAAACCCACGAAACTTTTATTTTACCAAACTTCCGCATTCCGCGAGCGATTTCTCGAGTCGAGGCGATGGATCTCCTCCCTCCCTCTCTCGCGCCCTCTCTCTCTCTCTCTCTCTCCCTTCCTCTCTCTCTCTCTCTCTCTCTCTCTCTCTTTCTCTTTCTCTTTGCAGAATACAGAATATTTCACATTGGTTGTAGACAGCATATCTCTTCGACAGCTTAATTTCCAAGTATCATGAAACATCGGCCGGGTGACGGGGAGGAGGGCAAGGGGAAGAGCTAAAGGAGGGGCTTTGAAAACGAAGCTCGACTGACGGATCGAGACAGCGCACCGGCAGATGAGAAAGATCGATGCGATGAATTTTTGGAAAATTACGATGCCTGACACGATGCTGATACGGCCAAACATATATGTATATAGATATTTATCTACATAATATATATCTATATACGTGCTATGTACATCGTGCATCCCAGCTTCGTGGGGGCAGCACGGCCGCCCAGAGCCGCGCGGAGAAGAGACAGATTCGATCGAGGAATCGCGAGACAACGATCGATCGAACGATTTTGATCGAGCCATGCCGGAGCTGAACGGGCCGCGCGCGCTCCTCTTAAGGGATCGCCGCGTCGTCGCGATCGGCGTCGCGAGCTTTGCGATTTTCGATTCTTTCATCCAACTCTCTCCTCCTCCCTCTCTCTCTCTCTCTCTCTCTCTCTCTCTCTCTCTCTCTCTCTCTCTCTCTCTCTCTCTCTCTCTCTCTCTCTCTCTCTCTCTCTCTCTCTCTCTCTCTCTCTCTCTCTCTCTCTCTCTCTCTCTCTCTCTCTCTCTCTCCCTCCATCTCTCTGAATCTCTCTATCTCTTTCTCCCTCTCCCTCTCTCTCTCTCTCTCTCTCTCTCTCTATCTCCGTCCCTTATCCTCGGCGGCCTTGTACGGTCGCACCCGCCACCCCACGACCGAACCGAGCGAGCCACCTGCGCCGTCTATCCGAAGCCGCTGAACCGCACAACCTCTTCTGCTCGTATTTTTTTTTCTTCTTCGATCTTTTTTTTTTTTACTCAACCCGCTTTTTTACTCAAATGTTTTCTTCTCTTTATTTATTTATTGTTTTTTTAATATTTTTTACCTTGCTTCTTCTGACATCCCGCGGTCGCTTCTTACGCTCTCATGCCTTCTCCTGCATCCATTTATTTTTTTCGGTTTTTTTTTTCTCGTCATCCTCGCTCGGGTTCTTCCTCCCGTTCTTGCGTCCACTTTTTTCATTCCCGGCTACTGTCAGCTCCGGGCCAGGCTTTTACCGCCGTTTTTGCCGTCTTTACCGTGTGTCTGATCGAGAAACTCGGCTTACGTTTCGAAGAAGTCTGGCGCATACTGCCTACGATCATTTCCGTGATCTCTGCACTATCGTTTTTTCATACGTATATTTCGTTTATATTCTATCAAATTTTCGAGATTTTATTCAATTTTTTATTCAAGCAATTTTGTCCTTTTTTGCCTTGAGCATTTGGTTGATAAAAATTAGAATACTCGTTCCTCGTGTCGTGTTGCTAAGCCAATTTTCTATTGCCGCGTCGATATTTCCTACCTTTCATTCAATCCTTTCATCTACGCCTTGAATAAAAAATGAAAGATATTTTCTTCTCGTGTAAAATTTTTGGAGAATTTATTTCTTCGTTTCTTCTTTGTGACAAAGAAGAATTAAAAAGTAGTTAAATACGATGTCCCGCGTGAACGACCTATATAACTATAATAACCTGTCTCGGTTAGTGCGAATTAGCCAAAAAAAATTATCAAAACAAAATAAATAATTTTTTTAAAACCGAAACGACGATTTTATAATCCCTTTGGACGATGAGCCGAGCGAGCCCCGAGTTGGCTCCCGTTACAAGCCGACTTGGCTTTGGCAAATCGTAATATTCGGCCAGCTACATTTTCTCTCGCTGCACGATATTACAAATCCTCTTAGCGGCAAAATCTCCACCGGGGCTATCGTATTCGTTGCAAACACTTGCATTTACCGTCGACTCGTCGAGTTCTGGTGAGCTACTGCAATGCGAGATACGAAAAAATTAAAAAAATAAAAATAAATTTAAAAAAATCAAGGTCCGACCGAGTGAGATTTATTATCTCCTTCTCCTTTCTCTCTCTCTCTCTCTTTTTCTCTTTCCTTCTCTATCTCTCTCTTTTTTTCTTCTTGTCTCGGATCAAGCCACGACGTCGAATTCTTTTTTTTCTTTCCCTTTTTTTACGATTGTTATCCAAACTAATCGACCGATTGGACAAATTGAACTGGTCTGACTTGCGACGTGTGTTTCCACGAGCTAACCCAGCTAACCAGTGCGATTCTGTTTCAACATTGTTTCGCATGTATCACAGATATCTAATGAATGAAGCAATTTTAACAACGATTCAAAATATTTTCAATATCTAATATTTATGTTGTTGAATGATTTTAATAACTAGAAAATTTCTTGATCGAGACCTCTAATCGCAGCGATATTAGCCTCGCAATACGCGAGGCGAGGAATTCGATTGATAATACCATTCGTCAAATATATATATTTTTTTAACTCCCTCACAACCGGTTTGTATCAATCGAATTCCACTTTACGCAGTCCACCCACGTATTTCGAAACTCGTAAGTCGTCATTCAGCAACATTTTCACGAGAAATTTTTAATAAGTGACTAACTAATTGATGTAGAAAATAAAATAAAATAAATGACTCGATGAATAACCGATTAAGAATCCATAAAAATTCGCAATGCGATCGCTTCGACTAAACCACGCCCATATATATATTCACGTCTATATAGATGGATATAAAGATACATTATGGCTAGTAACCCGCTGCGTTTCCACTAAATCAAAATCCGATAAACGCTTCGAACATGAGAGCTTGGCAACGCGCGGTCAAAGCATCGAACAGCGAGAACCTGATAATTCAGAAGCTGTGGGTGATTCGAATGGAATCCGCACGAGCCTGCGAAATTATCTCCGAAGCATTTTTAATAGATCTCCGAAGCTTAAGAATTTCAAGATAACGGTTCATGCGGAAATATGAGCGTATTAGATTTGCCACAATCACGATTGCCGTTCGATCGTGCGCAATTAGATCGCCGACGTGAAACTCATCAGTGGCGGAATATTCGGTTCAATTTATATAATCGATGGAGGCCGACGCGGGAAATATTTCAAATGCTTTTGACTTTTATAATTTTTGTAATTTGTAGCGTCGAGAAGGGATATACCGCCGCTCAACGAAAAAAGATAAAAATGAATCTAATAATAATAATAATAATAATAATAATATTTATTTTAATAATTCATTAAGATAATTATATATTTATAATTATAATTATATCCCATATATTTTATCTATGATTTATTTATTATAATAATATTTATCATTATTATTATTATTATTACTATTATTACAGTATTGCATATAATACAGGGAAAAGGAAGAAATGTAGTATTGAATTGATTTATTATTTAAATCATTTTGTGACAGTAATAATAATTATTATTAGTATTTCAATGACTATACATTGACAGAATGGAATTTTCCTGGATAGACAGAAAGAGATAGATGTAGAGAAATGCATTATAAATTTGATTATTTCAATTTATAATGCATTACTCTACATCTATCTCCTTCCATCTCTCTCTCTCTCTCTCTCTCTCTCTTTCTCTCTCTCTCTCTCTCTCTCTCTCTTTCTCTCTCTCTCTCTCTCTCTCTCTCTCTCTCTCTCTCTCTTTCGGGGCTTTCTCAGTTCTTCGGTTATAACTTATTGGGGTAATAAAAGCCGTAGGCCTCTTAACATACTACGTGAGACATACACTAATGTAAGAGTCCGACAAAGAGAGCGAGAGAGAAAGAGCGAAAAATGCACCACAGCGAAAGATTCAGACGTCGTTATAACGCTCCTGACGTCCGCTAAATAACGAAAAAAAAAAGCACAAAGTGAATGCAAAACCACGCAAAACCGGAAAGAAGCAAAACGGCTACCGGTCATCCGTATGACGAGTAAATGGTTTCGCATTACCCCGGCGAAACCTCATCAGCATTACGTACGAAGAACGATCCTGAGATATAGTCACGTGGTTTGTGTTAGTTCCCGATGGAATAAATCATTGGCTTCGTCTCGGTTCTTCGATGTGTTTTGATACGCGTATAAATCTATTTCGATATCGATCGAAGCATCGTCGTAACGTCCGCGGATGATTCTTTCTTTTCTTTCGATTTGAAAAAAAAATTGTTATTATTTTTTTTGTTTTGTTCTCTACGAGAGTCAAACGTGTTGAATCTACAAGACGACGGGTGGTGCGGTTGGCAAGCGTCGAAGTAGACTGTCGGCTCGTTAGCGTCCAGTACATTTATATTAGATCTATGATTAATCATCATCGTACGTGATGCTCTCGAAGACCATCTCGATTTATTCATCGTTCGCCTGGGGCACGTGGTTGAGTCGTACAGTATTATTCGTTCAGCTCTTATCTACGATCGAGTTAATCTTGTCTATATCGCATGAGCCGGAAACTTAGCCAAAAAATCTACGGTCGTGACGGATTTATTAATTTATTTATTAATTTTTTTCTTGAAATTATTATTTTCCGGGACGTATCTCGAGCCATCAATCAGGCTGGATTCCAGCGACGAGTGGAATCATACACACTCATTTGCACAATCGTGGTAAGACTGGTTTCGCAATTTCAAAAATCACGGAAATAAATCTACCTGCGAATAACCGGGACGAGTATGGTAGACGAAAAAATGAATAAATAAATTGAATGAATGAAAAAAAAAAAAAAAAAATATCGTACGGAAGAGTGAGAGAGCGTGAAAGACTCGCGCAGCTAATTGGCAGGTGAATTAAGAGGCGAAAATAAAAATAAACTCCAAGGATAAGAAAAAAATAAATAAAAATGGAAAAGGATTTTATTCATCGTGCATAAATGAGGTTCGGTGAACCGCTGCGGTTGCTCCTGCCGCTACTGCTGTTAGTGCTTCCGACTTTGCTGCAGGTTGCACTGAAGCATTTATCTGTTTATGTGACACGTCCAAACTGCTACCAGCTTCTTAGCCGAGGCTTTTAGCTCCTACGCGTATTTTTCAGACGTTTCGAGGGATCGTAATTCACGAGCAGAAAATGAGAAGTTTCGACTTCTTGTCGATGGGCACTTGGGCGCGACCTCCCACCTGAGAGAGAGAGAGGGATGGAGAGAAGGATGGGGAGGAATAAAAGGGAGAGAGAGAAAGAAGAAGAGATGGATACGAGAAAAATCGTTGCCTTGAAGCTGTTTCGCAGCGACCTGAACGCACGGATGACCGCTCTCTTGGCTTACCCGCAAAACCGTAAACTTTTAAATTGCTTATCTCGGACACCTGTGCGTCTACTTGCTGTCTCTCTCTCTCTCGTTCTCCTTCTCTCTTTCTTTTGCTTAGTCTGCTTGAGGTGACGAACAGTAATAATCGCTTCGATTCCACGTTTATTGTATTCGCGGTGAGCTGACGTTTAATAATGCAAAGCTGACGATGGGGTCGCAATGCAGAAACACAGACACGATGCACGGTAGTCGGTTAAATTCTGCGGTTTGGCTGTCGAACGAGTATTAACATAAGTTATGTCAACAGCTCGTAACTCGACGAACAATACTGGGAATTGGATTCATGAGCAATGACAAAATCGGTCGTGTGGAAAATTGAAACAAGATTCTAATTTTTTTCGAATGTTATTGGTAAAAAAAAATTTAAATAAGATTCTAATGTCAAAAGTATATAATTAGGTAAAGAAATTGAAACATCATTCTTATTTTCAATAAATAATAATAGATAATAATAATAATAAATAATAGATTATTATTTTTTCCAAATATAAATTGCAACGAAATTCTAATTTTCTTCGAATGTTATTAGTAAACGAACTTGAAATAAGATTATAATTTTTCAATGATACAATTAGCGGAAAAATAATGAAACAAGATTATAATTTATTTTGAAAATAATTGAAAGTTTAAAAAAATCAAACAAGATCCTTATTTCGTCCAAATACAATCAGTAAAAAAATAAATAAATTTAATTCCGCCACAATAAACTGAGTAATTCCGTAACAACAATAATCGTCCCAAAAATCTCGAGCCAGTACGATCCAGCTCCTCCCAAACTCGCTTTCCCTCCTTCAAATAAATTTCCATACATAATTAACACAACCCAATTTTTTTCTAATTCGCCGAAGTCAAACTTCCTTCGAACCTAATTGCTCGAACCAATACCTCCGAGACTCTTTAAAAATCCTTGGCAATACAAAATGGAACTCCGTCCGTCATCCATAACACAATAAATCACTGTATCGCAGTTTCGAGCAACGCAAACGTCGAGCGGTTCAACCTCGCTTCTCTCGTCGCACGGACTAATGATCGTGTCACCGAACCCCTTAATTGCTAATTGATCTTACGGCAAGTCACCGGACCAATCGCCGTCTTTACGTCGTCCTCGTCGTCGTCGTCTTCGTCGTTGCCGTAGAGCCTTCGACTCCTTCGACTCCTTCGGGCTTCGTCACGTCGCGCGACAACGTCAAACATTGTACGGGGCGAGCTTTTGCCGGACAGCACGGAATACTCGAAGTCAAACCGTACACGTTGGATTACGTGCGCGTCTCGCATCGTCGGATATTCATTGGTTCGCGCGCCAATTCAACCGACCAATGACTTATGACCGAGTCGACATTATTTATTTACTCGCGATAGACGTCGACGGGATCGTGATCTGCGAGATTTACGAGATCGAACGGTGATCTCTCGATATCCTACGGCATTCATCGACCAACGTTACTCGCACTGCGAATACATATATATTTATATGTGTAAATATTATTGTACAGCGGATCGAAATGGCACTTCCGAGAACCAAGTGAGACTGTTTATATATATATATATATATATTTATACATACCCGTCTAATTGTTTCTGGATAACAGAACTTGTTACGCGATGCATTGATACTCGTGCGGAAATTCCACGTTTCTTACACGTGAACCCCATTAGAATTACCGAGATAATGCAAATAATTTTATCGAGATTAAAAATATAGCGAGCTTGTGTGTAAATTTACGTTGAGACATCGAGACACCCTTAAAAAAAATTAAGTATGGGTATGTGTAATGTATAAACGAGGATATGTATGTGTATGTGTGTGCATGCGTCACTCGTTCGATGCCGATGTATTTAATATCCGGGGAGAGAAGTAGCCGAGCGTGATACGACCGAGGCGCCAGCGTCTTGACGATTGATTTACCGAGGATTTATGCCCGCTACACTTGCACTGGAACTCTCGTGATCTCCGTCGAGATTCTGTTCAATCGTAATTACACGCTTCGTGTGGAATTTTTTATTTTTTGTTTTATTTATTCATTTAGTTTGTTGTTGTTGCTTTTTTTTGTTGTCGAAGAACGATGGTACATACGTCGAGGCATCGGAGAGACACGATGCGTGTGGGCAGATGGTTGTAAAATTGTCCGATGGGAATATTTCGTGCCATCGCGGGTTTGAAGTACTGCGGGGTCTGATGGATTGTCATTTTTTCAGATTGGAATGTTATTTATTGATAAGGAAATAATTTTGTATACAGTGTTTATTTGAACCTTATTTATTCACTGAGAGATAACTTCTTAATATAATTTTATTCAAATGTTATTTATTTATTAAAAAATAATTTTTAAGTGTAATTTTATTCGAAAGTCATTCCATTCATCATAAAATCATTTTCAAATATAATTTTACTCGAAGGTCATTTATTTATCGAGGAATCATTTCTCAATATAATTTTTATCAAATTTCATTTATTTATCAAAGAATCATTACCAATTATAATTTTACTCAATTGTCATTTATTTATCGAACAATCATTCCTAAATATAATGTTATTCGAACGTTATCAATTGATTAAAAAATAACATCCCAATATAATTTTATTCGAATGTCATTGATCTTTTAAAAAAAATCAATTCGAACCACAATTTCACTCCAACGATACCCATCACCACCGTATTTGATTATACCCCGTCAAAATTACAGAAGCAACGAGAAAATTATTGATTGCCATAAAACACGTTGCTACAAAGTACGAAGCTCCGCATGAGTCGGAGTCAACCGCATCGAGGTTATTTATAGTTTGACGGTTTTAACGAACAAAACGCTACCGTTTCGAGACATCGAGAGAATTAATGGACGTTGCCGGGGTTGATTGGCGCGTGACTAACGGGAATCCCATAATTAAATCGAAATTGAAGATCGCGAGATCCGCGAAGAAGAAAACTTCACGTGCAAGTTCTTCGTTGCGAGCGAAAGATGGGTCGACAAGCGCAGGGTGGAAGCGCCATCAGCCAACGCCTGTCTTTCGCGCGGCGTTTGCGCAAACCGTGACACCCATTAGCGTTCGTGCTTGTTCAACGTTAAAACTGCTAATCGAGTCGATTAAAATCCCGCGCGTACGACCGTACGGGTTTGATATACGTATAGATATATATATTTATTTATCCTTGGCCGTTGCGAGCAATGTGACGGGGTTGAATCCCTCGTTTAACGAACGTCTCGTGCGCGAGAGAGGTTGAACTCGGGTCGGGTATGTTGCGAGCTCGCGTCCACCATTGCCGAGAAATCGTATACTCGTACATGCGGTATGAACGCAACAGGAATGCACGTCTCGATTCCTTTCCAGGCTTCGTGGCCTCGGACTTACCCTTGATTTTGCTGTCGTGCGCGAAACGAACCCCGACGATATCGAAGAACTTCGCGTGTTTCGTGTGTTCGAGAATTTTCGAATCACACGGTTGGACATTTGATTCGAATTTTTTTGGTTAGGAATTTTTTCTTTGCAATTTATAAAAGTAAATTTTATTATTTTTGCAAATTGTATTGTTTAGTTTGGGTGAATTTGTATGAAAGAACGAAATTGATTAGTAATTGGTTTTTGGTTTTTAATTTACGAAAAGTGTGTCAAATGTTGTGTTTGTTTATTGTTGGTAATAATCGAATGTGGGTTTGACAAATTTATAGAATGGATAGATATATTTTAGATGTCTTTGATCGTTTTTAACCCTAGATTGGTCAATATGTGAGTGGAAGGCCGGTGCATATCTTTTTTTCTTGCTATCAAACTATTTGCAGAAAAAATTTTGAAAAATGTAAGTTTGTCCTCTAAAGTTCTGAAACATGTATAATATATTTTATTAATCAAATTGAAGAACCAGGATGGAAGTGTTGAAATAAATACATGGGAGGAACGCCGGAATTTCCCTCACGAGGTGGCCAGACTCGTAAGTGGTTTCTCGCTGGCGACGTTGCCACACTCGCGCCGATTTCCCCCACTCTCCAACGAGTTTCTTCACGCGCGCGCTATAAAAGTCAAGCGACATTGGCAACGCTGCTACCGGAAAATTGCGGCATTTCCTTCATGAGGTGACCAAAGTCGTTAAGTGAATATAGTGACCTATCTAGGGTTAATTTACTGAAAATGCGAGTAAAACTAGTGAATTAGTACAACACTTTAGAAGAATAATGAGGGGAGAGATCACTAGCCAGAATAAGCATTTTGCGGAGGAAAAATTATTGGTTCGGTTGAAAAAGAAATTTTCTTCGAGTTTTTATCTATTCAAATCTTACATAGTTTGACATTCCAACGGTCAAAAATGTTGAAACAAAATAATTTCCGTTTCAAAAGGCGAATTGTCGAGCATCTGAATCATCACACACACACACAATCGTTCTCACACACACTTATAATTATATATAATTAATACACGCACACTTATAATTACTTATAATTATAATAACACACGCAATACATTTTCTTCCAATTTTTATCAATTCAAATCTTACATACTTTGACATTCGAACGTTGAAAAATTTTGAAACAAAATAATGTCTATTCCAAAAGGCAAATTCTCGAGCATCTGAATCATCACACACACACGCAAACATACACAGCCTCTCTCTCTCACACACACGAGGAGACTTTAAACCACTCATAAGCGAAATTATTCTTACGACCAATAATTCGACATCTCGCACGGGTCATTCCGAGTCGACCGAATCAACCCCGCGTTTCGAATTATCTCTCATTGCACCTCTCGCATTATCCGCGTCGATGGTCTCGCGGCACGTGAGTGCGTACACCACCGCAACTCGACTGGTCATATGTACGCAAATAAGTGCGCGAACGTTATAAACTCCTTCTTCCCCTTCCCCACTCCTCTCTCGGTCCCGCGTAGCTGCATTAACCCACAGCCTAGTAATTTCCAGTTCGAATGTTTTGCTCTTCCATCTACGGTCATTCGGATCTTCCTTCGAGACAACTTTTCGTTCGTGCGTGGAGAATAAACTCGTGTGTGTTCTCCAACCCTTTCTCCGCCCGGTTGACCCACCGGGTTTTGCCGTTGGTCCCGTCTGGGCAACGTGGTCCCGCGGTCCACGTATATCCATCGACCGGGCAATTTTGGACCAGCTAAGACCCATTGGTCCGTTACACCCGAGGCTTCACGACGAGCGATGCAACTTCACTCCGTCTCTCCGACACACCGCAATTATTCCCTTTTTTTACTCTTACCGCTTGGCTACCCCCTCTTCCCCCTCCCCTCCAGTATCCAAGCTGCACGCGCAGTTCCGTACACGTTCCCCGTTTGGACAATACGCGAATTATAGAACCCATCCAGCAACGTCCCACGAGAATTTGGCTTTCACGAAAATACCAAAACTGAGACGCTTAAGAATCAAATCGAATGACGGCTTTTTATTTAACATCGTTATTTCAAAGATCATCGCGTTTTTCGATGTGAATCGATTTTTGTTTCAATTATTTATCATGTTTTTATTCATCGCTTCATTTGGATTATTTTATGAATAATTGATAAATGAATAATAACGATAATAACTCAGAATAATAATATTATTGTAATTATATATTGACAACAAATTTATTTCTCGTCTTCGGGTATTTCTCGTGACTGCGCGAAATTCGTTCAGTCCGATACGGCCCATCTTTACCCAGTTTTCAATTGATTTCAATAAAAAATACGCAGTCTGACCAGATGAAGCCGTTTTCACTGTGGCACTGCCGTGTGAAAAGTTCTGAACGTACAAAAGTCGGAAAGGCGGCGAGGACGGTGATGATACCGAGCGTGCAACAATGAGACGATGTTTCATCGCGAATCTTTGCGGTTTAATGCCCACGCGCGAAATTAGCCGGCGTCCAGTCTTAAATCGAAGTCTCCGACGTTTATAGGTTCTCGGTTATCCAACGCAAAGGATGGAAGACGCCCGCGTACGTCAACGCCGAGAGACGTTGCGCAACGTTGGACTAAACGTTAAGCCCAATTGCGTGCAATAAACCCATCTGTATATACGTATATAAGTCGACACAGTCGGTGTTGAAGAATGAGTGGAGATAGAACGAATGAACGGACGTAGGAGAGTTATCTCATAGAGTCGTAACGCATAAAACGAGAGTCAGTGACGTTAACGATTGAGCGTTGTTTGTTCGAGGAATTATCGGGCTGGCCCGTCGGGCTCTTCGCCACACCGCAAGCCCGGCTTTGCGAGCAAGTACCGACCATCGGGAGAATCACCGTATCCTCCTAGCATACCCGGCACCATCATCACCTTTCCTCGAGTACCTTTAATTGGTAAGCCTGTTTCTGCGGGCAGCACGCTGACACGACTCGGGTACCAACCTTCCCATATACTTTGAGCATGAAAATTTTGTAACTTTATTGCCGTTCAAATTTGGCTGACGTTTTGTTTTACTTTTTTTTCGATTTTTTATATACTATTTATTTATTTTTTTTCGATTTTTTCATTATCTCAGCGATCAAGGATATTCCGTCAGCGGAATTAAATGAATGTTGATATTATCGAGTAATTAATGTGCATAGATGAGTGAAAATAGAGTTGTAATTTTTTCCAAGCATAGTTACTGTAGAATTTTTTGAATTTTTAATTCAGTAGAATTTTCATTCGCTGGAACATTTTGAAAATTCGGCAATGGAAACCCCTTAAATTAACGCAATTGTCCCTTAATCGATCGACTTCTTATCTCAAGTACTCTCGAGATATTTAACTTAACCAATTTTCCATCTATTTCTTATACACAACGCGCGACTGGAGTTCTCGGTCGTAGCGCAGTAGAAAAGGTCCGGCTACGAGCAGACAACGACGATCATCGACGTCGCGAGAGACGAGCCCCGGTTGAGCGTATGCAAGGTCTACGATGCAATGCGCCCGGCTCGCCGTGCCATAGCTCGCCGCATATACCCGGAGTCTGTGATGCATTCGAGATTGTAGTCGTGCAACGGTATGGTGTTTGTCTCGGCGATCGAAGGTGATTTCATAAAGGAGACCGCCGTGACGGAAAATATTGTAGGACAAGTTCCCTGCACCAGCTGGGTGGCCCGTCGTGCATATAAGACATGCACGGAATAACCCTCTCCACGTTCTCGTTTCTCACTCCTTCTCTCTTTCGCTCTTCTTCTTTTTCCCGATTTCTTTCTCTCTCTTTCTTGTTTATCGTGCCTCCTAGTTTGCTGTTTTCGTCGCTCCTTCTCGGCTTCTTTCTCTCGCATATCCACTGCCCTTGCTGGCGTCTGGCATTGCAATTGCCTTGGCGCGTCTCCCCTTCTCATCCTTTGCCTCTTCTTCTCCTCCTACCCCCCCCCCCCCTCTCTCTCTTTCTCTTCCTACAAATATATACATGTATATTGACTTTCTCTCTCTCTCTTTTTCTCTTTCTCTCGCTCGCGCTCGTTTCCCCTCATCTTTAGTCCTCCGCGCTCCATTCGCCTCGCAAGAAATCGAAGTTCTTCTCATTCTTCAGCCACGAAAAATCACTCAATACACGACCGCTATTTCTCCTTGCACGTCGATACTGTATATTGTACACCGCCTGTTTTCCATTTACCATTTACGTTCGTACCGTACCACCGGCCACGCGCCTCGGTGCGCCGCAGCATCCCCGGCAAACTCAACCGTCACGTCGATAAAACAAAATACATCTCGCCGTGCATTCCGTTGCATTTCCAGTTTAACGATTGTCTTTTATTATTTTTATGATTTCAATGAAAACTGCGTGAAACATGAGAGAGATATACAGAAAGGAAATTATTTTTTTTTTTTGTCATCTTGTTGTCTAAATTGAATCTCATGAACAATTATAATTAACAAGCCCTCGCAGCTGGAATTAACTGCGGCAATTCTAACGTTTTTTTCGTCAAAACCGTGTATCGAGAATTTTTCTATTTCCGACAGCTCGCTAATATTTTACCCAGAAATTTTTAATCGCCGGCTTGGAATTCGCAAAACCGGGACGTCGGACATCGCTCTGCCTCTTCCCCTTGGGCAGACGCCACGTTTGTATACACATATATGTCTATAAGTGTGTGTACCTCAATCCGTCGATCGTCGTAAGAGGCCGATCGCTCTTAATTAGCGCTTCTCCGCACGGGCGTGTAAAAATGTCTGCGTTAGCACGAACAAGAACCCGCTAAGCTTAATTAAAAGAGAATTGTTTGCCGTTGCCTGGATACCATACTATCGCGTATGCCCCACGTGAAAACCGGTCCATTTATGAACCGCGCTAATTACTGCGTTGCAACTTTTTTCGATCCACGGTCCTCTCTCACTCTCTCTCTCTCTTTCTACCCTTCTCTCTCTCTCTCTCTCTCTCTCTCTTTCTCCAACCCTCATCATCGTCTGGCGTTGGGACTGCGATGAAGATTCGTACGTTCGGAGGAGGCACGTTCGCGCGAGTTAAAGCCTTAAGGCTGGAGAGCAAAGAGCTGAAACCGAAGGGAAAAGCAATACCACGCGTTTGACTCGACATCGCGCGCGACTCGGAACACTCGGAGAAACCCAACAGAATCACGCGGCTTCCAAGATACGATGGACTTTTATTTATAAATGTTTATATATATATATATATATATATACGGCGGCAAGTTGGGATCGAGCCGAAGAGACGCCAACGTAAAAACGTTCATTCGCGTAGCTAACAAACTCGTCACTGCTGGTATATTGACGCCATCCGTGGACTACGGAATTACAAGATGCACGTACACAACATACACACACGCACACGGACAAACATACATACGCGCACAGCCAGCAGGCGGTAACAGCAAAATCGCCATCGAGAATCTCTCTCCTCATCAATTCCAAACGTTTCTTCGATATCTCTCTTCTCCTCGTTCTTTTTCCATTAACGAACTTATGTGAAACGCGCGCGATGTTTTTTCGAACAACGGTCAGTCCGCGTTTATCAATCTGCGCTTCCACGTTCGCGTCCGCCGACGATCTCTCACGACGGCAGCGAAGTAATCGGCAAGAAATCGACGGACTTCTTCGTTGGATATTGGGGAAAAAAAAAATGAAAATAAAATGACAGAGACAAAGAAAATAATATTAAAAAAATGGAATAAAGTAGAATCCATGCGCGCGGTGACTTTGCCGATGTCTCGAGACGTCGGGAAAGAAGGATGAAAGAAATGACGGAGAAACTCGTTAGTGGTCCACGCAGCTGCTGATGCTGTTGCTGCTGGTGCTGTTGGTGATGATGGTGCCAGTGATGCTGCTGCGGCTTCCTTCGCAGTCGTGCGCTCTGGCTTTGCGAGACACTCGGAGTCCGTTACAAGCACGGATTCAGCAAAACTTTTCCGCAGCCGGACAGCAGCCGAGTCTTGGATCGTAAGAGTTGCGGTTGTTGCTGCTCAACTTTACGTTCGAGGCGCGCAAACAAACCGCGGGACGGGCCCGCGTTTATGGCTATTATGTACAGCACTCGGCGTGATTAATACCTCGTCCTTAACCCCTTAAAGGCCATCGTTTAATGGAACATCGGGGGAAGAACGAAAAACGTCTTTATCACGAGTCGATCTAACTGCGGTGCGCAAAACGCGTCGGAACCCCGGGGGTCGAACGTTGTACTTACGTGATCATCGCAATGATACACTGTAGTATATTATTTATGGTGTATGTGTGTATGTATATGTACAATGATAAAATATAAATAGTGCTGATTATCAATGTAATATGATATTGTATGATTTATAGGGTAGAGGGGAAAATAAAACCCGTCAAAGCAACTCCGCCCAATGAAAACCGGTTCGATAAAATTTGGGTTTTAAAAAACTCGGACAAGAACATTTTTATCCCGAATGATATCTTTCTAAAACAACTCATACACATCAACGCCAGAAATCTTAAGACGACAATAATTGGGGAAACAACAAAAATGTATTAAGAGTATATGAAAAAAGTTTAATTACATTTGCACAAAAAGAAAAATAATAACCTAATATACATAATAATAATAATAATATACATATATACAATCATAAAACGTGATAAATTATGAACATAATACAACATATGAATTATGTAAAATTATGTTTCCGACAAATAACTGTAAATAACAAATACAAATAGTTACAAATACAATGCAATACAAATTACAAATAATTCCGACAACCGCGATTTTTCTTCTGCCGGCAGCACAAGGTCTCCGCGACGGCCGTCGACGATTTTTCAACGTCCCAGTACCCCTCCCCCTCCCCCCTAATCACCCCGAAGGCGTATAAGAAAACCCGGTCTCGATTCTCGCGCGGAAATTATAGGAAAAAAAATGTAAAAAAAACACGGTACGGATGACGTCGATGTTTCAACGGTGACGATGCGCGTTAACTCGAACCGGCCGAGTGACGTGTAGCAAAAGGTCGCGTACCGGGGCGCGACGGATAAAAATAAATTGCAAACGTTTAAGGCGTTTAATGGTTGATCGTTTAAGGCGCGCGCGGCGTGCATCGCCGGGTTTTAACCGCGGCAAAACGTCTTTATCGAATGCCCGGTGATCTCTCGGGTACCGACGCCCAGCGACATCCCACGTCTCTCCGCACGTTGGAGCATCGCTGCGTTCACTCCGTTGCGCCTCGACGTACCCTCGATCCCTCGATCGACGAGAAAACAGAAGCCACGACGGAAGCCGTTGTCGTGATTGCGAAAAAAAAATATAATAAAATGAATAAATAAATGAATGAATCAGCGATGGGGTTGACAAATTAAAACAGTGTGGCTTCCCGCTGGTAGAACGACTTCCCGCTGGGTCACCGACTGTAAAGCCCGATCGGCTCGACGGCTTCTGGGTCCTCGGGGATCCCCGGAACAAATTTCTTTTTACTTCCATTTGATTCATTATTATTATTGTTATTGTTATTATTATTAATAATAAATTTGATATAAAATTAAAATTAGTACTGTAATATAATATTATATTAATATATTATATAATTCTTTTTCTCTCCATCGATTTCTAATATAATTTTTTTTTAAATCAATATCGGCAATTTACCACGATTATTATTATTATTATTATTATTATCATCATTATTATTATACTGAAATAGATAATTATTTCGTATAATAATAGTAGCTATGATAATATAAAATTAGTATTATTAATATTATATAATATAATGATATATATTATATCATTCTTCCTCGTTCCATCAATTTGTAGTATATTTTTTTTTTAATTAACCGTTTCAGCGCGACAAGAAGTCACAATTAATAATAATAATTATTATTATATAATAATAATAATAAAATTATTATTATATAATAATAATAATGAAATTATTATTATTATATAATAATAATGAAATTATTATTATTATTATTATTATTATTATTATTATTTTTATAATAATATAATATTATTATTATTATTATAAATTGTGACTTCTTGTCTTCCACCCTCTCCCCCTCTGCGTCTCGAAGATTATTCCGCAGTCCCCCGTAGCGTATTTCCAACGACGTCTACGTGTACATAATCTACGTGTAACGCCGGTATAAAGAGCGCGACGTCACGGGATATACAATGGAGACAGCGAGTGGAGCCATTTATCAAGTACCAGGAGAAACGGGAGGTGGGGAACGGGGGCTGGAGAGCATGGAGTATGGAGAGCACCTTGTGCCGCGCAAACCAACACACCAACGTTCACGAGGATTTAAGGATTTAATTGCAAAATGCGAGCTACGTCAGAATATAATACGGTGCGGGCGAGCGTCGTTCAAGCTGTTACGCTCGAACGGTCAGGCTTCGACGGATTCTCGTGATTGTAATTCACAAAGGCGAACTCGTGAAATTCCCACACGCGCAGAAGCACACGGCGACGAGACACAAAGACATTGAAGATCGCGTAAATTGCGAACGATCGTAATTGATCGAATATATTTTAGTTTGACGAAACGAAAGATCGTGTCGAGTGTACAATCAACGATCGTCTTTAGCTTAAAAGGTCTCATCTCTCGACGATGGCGTGAGCGGGGATTGGCGGAGGGGGAGGGGGAGTATAGGGGGACGGGGGAGAAAATGAGACGAGCATAAAGCGAAACGATCGGGAGAAACGATAACGGAGAGGAATTAAGGGTGAAGAAGTGCCGCGCGAGCGGGCTCGCGACATCGCGATGAAGCAAGAAACGATGAATTCCTGGGCGCGATATCTTCCATCTGTATTTGGCACGGCGATGAGCCAATGGGTGAGCGAACAAAAACGGAAGTGGTCTCGCGAGAGTCTTATACCGACGCGAGGAGAGACGGAGAGAAGAGAGAGAGAGAAACCCCGCGGATAGAATAAAATGAGTATGAATGGAAAAAGAATGAGACTGATGAGAGGGCAGCGTTTGATAGGGAGGGGGATGCAGGGGAAAGGATGGACGGAATTAAAGGCAAAGGGCTCGGGGAGCTTAAAAAGTTTGAAAAAATGAAAATAAATAAATAAAAATACAAAAAAAAAAAAAAAAAAGAAATGAGTGAAAAGAGTGAGGATGCCTTGGACTTTGGATGAAACGAGATGAGGCCGCGAGGGTTTGAGAAGAAGATTGTGTAAAAGCAGGTGTCACATTCCATTTCGTTCTATATCTTCTTCGCGCTCGTTTCGGGTATTGCCCGCGAAAGTTTTTTCTTTTCGGGAGGCCTCGAGCATCCCAAGCGGGTTTGCGTCTGTAGGCTGAATCCTCGATTTTTATAGCTCTCAATAAATTAGGCGGTTTATGAAAGTTGTCGCGAAATTGTTTTATATGGGGATTTTTTTTTGTCACATTTCATTTGCTTCTGAATTGCGAGGAATGTTGGCGCTGGGAGCGCGAAGGAATTTTAGGTAGCATGAGTAAAAAGAATGTTGGGCCGTCTTGAATAATTCTTATCTTACACGTTTGTGGATGGAATTTTGGGAAGCAGCGACGAAATGAAAGCCGAGAATGTGCTGTGAAAAAGAGCAGCCATCAAATATAGATATATCCAGTCGATCTTCAAGACGTTTGGTTCCCAAATTTGTACAAATGATAAAATTTTGCTTCTCAGAGAAATAATGACATAATTTCAATTTTATTCATTTATTTCGATATTTACTATAATAATAATCATTTATGAAAATTAATACAAATCAATCTTTGAGATATTCATATTTAAATTATGTTTATTTGTTTCGATATTTACAATAATGACATCAATTTATAGAAATTAAAGAGAATCAATATTAGAAATATTCATATTTGAATCATATTTATTTATTCCGATATTTACGATGATTATATTCATTGATAAAAATAAATATTGATCAATTTTTCAGAAATTCAAAGTTCAAAGTCACCAAAATCATCTTCCCAAATTATAAATTGCTTCAAATTCATTTATTCATATCTTGAAAAAATCGAAACCCGGAATTAAAAGAATCTCCTCCCCAAAAAATCAATCTCTCGACTTGCTTCTATATTTTCCAACCCTCAACATATCGATTCATCGATTCTTTCCCCGACAGACCATTCTCCCGTACCTCGTAATATATCTCAATCGCCCGGTCCGGGGATCTCCTGTCGGATTCGACGTCCGGCCAACGCCGTGGAACTTCTACATCCGCGAAATTTATATACCCCGATCGCAGATTAGTTTTACAACAACCCCGCGGAATCGCGGGCGAAACTCGACCGATTATCTTCGCGCCGAAGCGACACGCGCTATCGAGACACCTGGCTCACGCGAGATTCCGCGTTTTCTCTTTGTCCCCGAAGAATAAGATATTCTCAGTCCCGGGTACAACAAGACACGCGCGAGATATCTCCGTAGGTGCTACGGTATGCACCTACGCGATGTAATCCGGCACCTTTTGCCTCGAAGATTTATATTTATCAAAGTGATAAACCGAATTCAACGGACGAATAGTCAGACGCCCGGCGAATCGCGCACGAAGAGCGAGGAGAAAGGACGAGAGGGAGCTTGGAAAAAATAAATAAATAAATGAAAAAAAAAACCCGAAATGATAAGGAAAAGATAAAATTTATAATGTTGGAAGAGATTAAACACGCTGGTACGCTCGAATCCTCACAACCGTGTCTCGAACAAGACGTCTCAAGCTCGTCTGTCATTCACGTACGTTTTCCGCTCGAGCAACGTTTCTCCGCATCGTGAAGCTGAGATCGTTTGATAAATCCGTCGGTCTTTCCTCTCGTGCGTGGCATCGCCACGCGTTGAACCACACACCAACCGGCAGCCAACGTTCAAACGTTGGAAACTCGCTTATCTGTATCTTCTCGTTTCTCTTATTCCACACGTAATCTTTTTCTTCCTCTCTCACTCTCTCTCTATCTCTCTCTCTCTCCGTCTCTCTCCCTTGATTGCTCTTTCTCTCTCCGTTCGCGAGGTACACGCAGCGCAAGGCTCGCTCGATGTACGGGTTCTTACGATTATGGACTCGAATATAGTGCCAATGACGAGTTAAAACATACCCGAGAGATTGGAATAACGACGTGGAATAACAGCGGGACGTTTAATTTATTTCCGACTATTTATTTTCATTTCCTCTACATCTCACGTGTTCGTGTATTATTTTTATTATCATTATTGTTATTGGATCGTTTTTGTTGCAAATGTTGCACTTGGCGGGTTTTTTGCGATGAAAATCAACGGATAAGACTGTCAGAGGTGGAAATAAATAATTATAAGAGAACCAACGGGGAATTCACGTATTCGAGATTCTCAGTAGTTAAATCCGTGACATGGTCAGACATCGTGGAATTTAATCCGCGGACTTTGACCCGACGAGTATCAATGAGGAACGTAACAAAATACGTAAAAACATATTAAATGGAATTCGTTCGTTGTGCGTGAAGCCGCAGTGACGTCACGCGTACGTGAGAATCGACGTTGCAAATTCTGCGACTTAAAAAATCCACCGAGTTTCGGATAATTTAGAAACAATTGAGATAGGTACATTTATTCTGACTTGGCAGACGTTCCGTTCGTTGCGGATGCTTTATTCCAGATGGTCTCCGGACGGGGGATTATTTAACCATGCGAAGAAAAAAAATACAGCGAATATGGATTGATCTGTAAATAATTGTTATAAATTTTTGTTCGACGTGGAAAATTATGCCAAAGAAGGGCATTCATTCAAAAAATAATAATTAAAATACTCTTTCAAACAAATAACTATGATTAACGATCATGCAGCTGTTAAGATTCTTTACATTTCTGCAATAATAGTGATTAATGCTGATGGATTATTGTTGTACAATTGATTCTAATATTCCATAAAAACTATATAATCCATCATAATTTATCAATAAAACTATCTAAAAGAAACATCTTCATCGTACGAATGCCCATCCCAGTTCGATTCCAGATGTTCACCGAGTCGGGATGAATCAATAAAGCTTGGGATTAGATGATCGGTCGGATCGGTGAAGAGTTCGAGTTCCCAAGCAAAGGTTGGGTTTCGCCACACGCGTGCGCTAGCGCGGTACAAGCTCGTGAACGAGATACACATCCCGGGGCACGTACGTCTCACTCTCCTCGCCGCGTATAGTTGTGTATATAGCAGTGAGAAGATCATCGATCATCATTAGTGTGCCTCGAACGTTATTCCTCCTCTTCTGTTTATTATATCGTTCTTTGTCTCGCCCGAGAGTCCGAGGCAAGGCACGACGAGCAATCTCTCTCCATCCGTCTGTCCCTCCATCTCTCCCTCTCTCTCTCTCTTGCTCGTGATGTTCAACGATCGACGACGCAATCCTCGAGACCTCCCCCGGTACGGTTCTCGTCGAAGCCGCAGCAGCACCGGAAGCTCACGACGTTGTCTCGTTAGCCGAGCATTCACGACACGAAAGATATTTATAAATAAAAAACATACAAAACCTCCGACAAAAAGTTACCCGGAAAAAAATTAAGAAAAATTTCAAACGATTGAAAAAAAAAAATATATATGCAGCAAGTAGAAACGGTCGGTAACCGTGCAGACGGACGAGGAAAAAGCGATTTAAAGTCTTGGCCACCGTGAAAGTAGCTATTAAAGTGCGAATCGATATTCGTAAAAGAATTTATGAATGTCGGTTAATGGAAAATAACGTCGGAGTCGCGGAGAAACCTTTGACTGGATTGGAAAATGGAAGAAACGTCGGAGTTTGTGACTCGGTCGATTCGTTCGTACGATTGACTTACGTTTCTCACCGTTTAAGGATCTGAACGATGATCAGGGCGGAGGGAAGGGCGGGAGGGAGAGACGGGGGGGGGGGGGGGCATCTCGAAGATACACCGGGGTTTCGTCTCGTTAGCCGGAAGTTTACGAGTACTATATCGCAGATAATATAGCGGTAAAGCGAATTTATATTTATCGTGGGTTGTCGTCGTCGTTGTCGTTGCAGTCGTCTCACCGAGTTATTCTACCGGTGATGCCGCCACCGCCATCGCATGAAACGCCTTTGCTACATTGCTCGTTCGTCGTCGCGCGGTACGGTACAAGCGACACAAGCTCTTGGATAATGCGTGCGACGCAGTCGTGTGTTTCTCTGTATAAAGATATATATATGCGGCTACATAGTCGAGCTACATTGCGCGTAGTCGCGAAATGAGAACGTGTTTGATGTTTGCGGGTTGAACAAAAAATAGAAAATATATATTAAAACAATTTTGATAAAACGAAAACGAGGAAAGAATACAACAACGCGAGGTAGGAAGCGAGAGAAATAAGAGAGAGAGAGAGAAAAGTAGTGACTGCCGGCAACGCGTTGTGGCTTCGAGATCGCGAGCATATAAATACGTCGTGAGATAGGGCCGTATGTCCGACAGCTGGCGAGCGAAGCGGCAGCGCGCGCTCGGTGATGCTCCTCGGGGCAAAGTAGAACCACAACCGGGCGGAGCGCAAACACGCATCGTAGAGGCCTTCGTCGCCGTCGCCGTCGCCATCGTCGTCGTCGTCGTTGAGCTCGAACCTCAAACGAGCTCACTCGCGCGGTGATAAAACATTACGTGCTTCGCGTCGAGCTCGGACCGAATCACCGGCGCAAGCTCGCTTCGGGGGCACGCCGGAAAAGATCGCCAAGCTATGCGGTGGTGCGTAGGTCGACGGTGATTATTGCGAGAGAGAGAGGGGGAGAACCGGAAAACGAAAACAAGAACACGCGTTTGCGTTTCATGGATCGAAGGATGTTGGAAAGGTTCTCGGAAGAATCGCGCTGATGAATTTTTGCATATATTAAATGCAGGGATCGTCTTCCGTACTATGGAAATTTATTTGAAATACTTTTTTATACAAATAATTATTTGTTTCTCGATAAACTGATTATGTCATTATGGATATATTCTCGATAAATTGTTATGGAAGGAATTAGAATTTGTTATTATTTGATAATAGTAATAATAATGATAATAACGATAATAGAATACAATAAAATAATTCGTCCAAATCATCTATAATTATATGCAGATAATTTGGACGAATTATTTTATTGTATTCTATTATCATTATTATCATTATTATTATTATTACTATTATTATTACTGTCATTAGACCATCAATAATCAATAGTTATTGTTTGACAACGAATTTTAATATTCAACCGGGGTTAAAATCATTTTCATTCTTTCAATAGAACACTGATTTGGAACTATAATTTCTCACGTCAACCAATTGATTGCGAAACGTCGATACCGAATTAATTTTCCATGAAACGTTGAAGAATGATTGAAACGGTGACTATTTCTGGAGTTCCGTCTCTCGCGGTCGTGTGTAGCCCTCTGGGTCCGAGACCGGATGTCGCTACCCGTACAACAGCGTCGCGAATGTGAGACGCGTTGG